>NW_010729207.1:1099678-1175328 GCF_000365185.1 Nelumbo nucifera
TGCACCTCGAGCTGCGAAGCTTCTTGACCCGCCTTGAGGCTCTCCACCTCGAGCTTTAAGGCCTCCTGGCCTGCTCTGAGCCCGTTCACCTCAACCTTCAGCCTGTCCCTCTCGCGGGCTACCTCCTCCTTCTCTGACAACAGAACTTCAATGAAGCTCTTCTGAGCTGCAACATCACCTTCCAACTGATGGATCTTACATTGAGCTGCCCTCAGATCAGTATGAGCTACACGAGATGACTCCTCAGCAGCCAAACCCCGCGTCAGATATCTGTCAGACTGAATGGTCAACGAGTGCATGGCGGTGTTCACCTGGCAAAAGGAGGTCGGTCAGTACCAAAGAGAAAAGAACGAAAGAATGGGAAAATGATGATTCTTAGAATGTGAACTCACCACCATAGCGTGGGCCCCAAGCTGACCAGGGGTGAGATCGGCCCAGTCTCTAACCTCCGCGGGGTAGACAACCTCTTTACTTTTTTTGAGGCTACACTAGGGGATCAAGATGCTCTCCTCCTCCTCCTGGCTCCCCGAGCCGGACACCGCCGTCTCAGTAGCGTGATGAGCCGATTCTTCTGAAGCCTTAGCAGCAACTTCGATGGGATTAGGAACTTCGGCAACAGCCCCAGCTGGCTCAGCGACCAGCTCTGCCGCCACCTCAGGCTCCTGAGATGGTAAGTCCCCCTCCAAATCTATCACTGGAGGGGCGTTAGGGAGCTCGGGCTCCGAGATGGGAACCTGTGGGAGCCCGGGCCCCGAAGAAGAAACCTATGGGAGGTCGGGCTCAGGGGTGGGGGTACTTGAGGGCTCTACGCGTGCCTTCTTAGCGGCTCGCTTCTTCCTCTTCTTCATTTGGCGAAGGAGCCTCTGACCGGTAATCCTCTCTTCCTCAATGGGACCTGTAATAGAGCTCGGCGTTAGTAAGCTTGAAAACACTCAGCTAATTAAGCGAGACGCTAAGGTAAAAATAGACCTACCCGGGCTCAAACTGGCTTGAATGAGCTTCTCTTCGGCAATGTAATCTTTGTGATTGAACCAACCTGAGCCCATGAGTGGAGTGTTTCCCTCGTCTTCCTATCGAGAGTAATGTCGGGGTCTTGAGTAGCCACACTCCAGTTAGTAAGGAAGGGCCACCCCGTGCTGCTCCGAACTACAAAGTAGTCCCGCTTCCAGGCTGGGACCTTGCTTGGGAGTTTATGTAACAATTTGAAGCTCGGGCGAGGGGACAGATAGTAGGTCCGCCTGTGCTCGGGGAGAACGCCCGAGGCGCTCTTCTTTATTGAAAAAATAGAACAAAGGATATCTATATCTAAGGGAAGGTTGTATTCGAAACAAAGGGAGATAGTCCCGACCACGTTTCGAATAGAGTTTGGATGGAGCTGGTCCAGCGTGACGTTAAAGCGTCTCAACACCTTGGGAATAAGGGGGTGAAGAGGGAGACGAACCCCGCCAACGAGCTGCTCCCTAAAGATCACGATCTCATCCACACCATGCTCCAAAGGGAAGTTGCCGGTAGGAAGACTATATGAGTATTCCTGAGGTAGGTTGAAGTGCTGGATGAGGTGCTGAAGTCTCTCCAGCGTCATAGTGGACGGACCGAACTGATCTGGCACCCGACCTTGGTGGGAGGTGGATGCCAGCCTACCCGAGGTCGCCCGTGCCTTGTGGGACGGCTGGGCAACAGCGGGGTCACCTTGACCCGAGGTACCCACCTCAGGCTCGTCTAAGAGACTATCCCTAGACATTGAATGAAATGAACTGAAAAAGGAGAAAGGGAGGCTCGGGGACTCACCGAGGAAAAATGCAACCGAACTAGAACTGGACGAGTTAGAAGACCCGAGCTAAAGACTAGACACGAGCTCAAGCTAGACGAAGAATACTTAATGACCAGGGTCCCCCACTATTTATAGCCGCTAGGCCTGGGCACCAACGGTCAAGATCGAAGCAATTTGACGGTTCTCTTGAAAACCGACTATGAGACTCTCGAGGTAAAATCAGTTTAGCGCAGTTTTTGGCATCCGTGAAGTCCAGATCGCGTGATGTCCGCGCGTGAGTTGTATGCAGCCCGGGCTTTTCCTTCCGAGTGAGTCGAGTGCCAGACCGGTCTGGCCAACGGGTTGCCCGACAGGGTGGCATAAGTGTCGAGCCAAATCTACCCAGTGCACCGTGAACTCCCCGCGTTAGGTTAGCACCCCCAGCACGGGGAGTGGGGGGCAATTAATGGAGGGTGATTTGGCCCGACCTCGTAGCACAGGGCCACGTGTGTGTGACCTGGCTCGACGAACAACTTAGCCTAACAACACAACCGTGACTCGACGGGAGGGACCCGCCGAGTCCAACATTGGCCGCTCGGCGGGTTAAGCGACTCGCTGGCGACTAGCGCCCGGCCAACCTTGACTCCCACCAAGTGTGGGAGATCCTGAACTCCTCTTAGGGCCCGAGCTCCTCCTGGGTCCCGAGATCTCCCTTCCTAAGAAGGGAGCACCCCGGATTTTGGCTAAGTGTCCCGAGGGAGAAACACCTCGAGGCAGCACCGTCGAGATTTCTGTTTGAACTTGCTTAAGGCTCGCCTCCAATGCAGGCACCTCGGTGTACCTCGGCACCTCGGTGCAAGACAAATCTGCCCCAGGTAGTTCGATGTACGGTAGCTCAGTAGACTGCAGGGAGATCTGCCTGACATCCGTGCCTGCCTGACATTCGTACCTACCGGATCCAGTGGCTTTACTTGGATCCCTTGCCAAGCGGCGTTCTGTCTGCCATCCCTGGAAAGCATGGCACAACTGTCGGAGTTCATACCTTGCAGTAGCAACCTGTAGCAGCAGCCTGCACCTGCCACCTCTGCCCTGGCGGTAATGGCTAGGGCAGTGGCGGTTACACCTGATGTGACCGAGCTCCGGTATAAAAGGACCCCAACCCTAATGAAGCGAAGGTATTGAAGATAGCACTTTCAGCACTCTTAACTCTCTGCGTCTTCTTTGAGTTTTCCCCAAAGTTCTAACTTAGCCATCGGAGTGTTCCCTCCAGGAGAGCTCCCAGGGAACCCTTCACCTTCTTCTTCCTCTCAGGTGTCGTCCATCACTACTAGGAGCCAACTCTCAGCCAGCTCAGAGTGCCCAGACTGTGCAGCATCAATTTCTATTGAGTGCGAAATAGGTTTGGGGGCTGTCCATTCAAACAATGGTGGCGATTGACCTATTATTTTTAAATTTCGATCAAACTGTTCATTCAAACAAAAAATTGAACTGCTGACTCATAAACTGGTGGCCCAAAGAGTTCCGGTTCCAAATCGATTTTTAAAACATTGCCTAAAATTAAAACGGTTGATGCGTACCAACAGTGTGAAGGTTTTTGAGGCATTGGTTAAGTATGTACAGCTCGTCATGGAATAATTTAAGAAAAGAATATTAATAGAAAGATAGGCTGTCATTTTCTTATTCATTTTTTATTTCTGACTACAAGTGAGTTACTAGTCAAGATAATGGTGTTTATAACCAAAACATGAACTAAGAATATTCCTACCTACTTATTATTTTATGAAATTTAGAGAATTAAGAAGGGAAATTAAAGATAAAAAACAAATGTTCCTAGAAGATTGTATATTTTGGGTTAATATATAAGTGGGCTGACTTATCCCAATAAGTAGCAACCCTAATATATAGGCAAGGCTACTAATTCATTTTTTTTATTCATATTGTTATGACGCAAAGAAGAGAAATTAAGTAGTCAATAAATGGTAGGGACATTGATAAAGAAGTCTAAGAAACTTCATTTCTTTAACAACTCAAGATAGGGACCTCCCTGGCCGATCACTATAGGATCTGAGATCCATAATGTGGGAGTTTCTAATATTTTATTACTGTTATATTAGCGGAGGGGCCCTACTTTGCAGGGGTTGGATTGGAATTGTAACATTATTATTTGCTATGTTAATATAATGGTTTCTTAATAAGAAATTTGTAATTATAAGTATTCAAGTCTTGAAACTCATATAAAGACTTAAAAGAGATCATCATGTACTCGTCTTTTAAATTTTTCTCTAGCAAAGCACCTCATATAAAAGAACACGATCATACAGTGATAGTTTTGAATTCTACTACATAGCTATCCTTTGTTTCACATCGAGAATTCCTAATTGACCCGGACGATAGGACCGTTCGGCCATGGAACCGTCCAGGAAACCGGTTCTGTTTTACTCCAAACCCAGTCCCTGGCCAAAAATCGTTGAATCAGTCAATGACCCGTTGACCCGGGCCAATTTTTTTATTTTTGTTGTTAGAATGAACCATCCATTCGAACCGGATGGTCGAATCGTCGACTTAGAAACCAGTGGCCAGAAATGGTTTCGTTTCTGAGTCGTTTTTTTAGATGTCAATAATTAGACAAAATAACTTTATAGTCATAATCATGGGAAGGGTGTACATTGCAAAGGATTCCAAAACCTTGAAAGATAAATCCAAAATGACCTTAAATACTGAACAAAAAAATTGGCGGTAAATCCACCAAACCGGAAAAACCAAGGAAAAAAATCAAAAAATTGAATCCAAAATTCCGCTTTGAGGTGGAGCTAAACATACATGCAATCAAAGAAAAAGACAAAGCAAATCGTCTTGTAAGAAAATAAAAAAAAAGCATTGCACAAGAAAACCCAAAGAAAAAATAAAAGAGAAGAAATAAAATGGTGGCAAACCCTAAACCATTTTGGAGGATCTTGAAGAAGACCAAATACAAAAACAGTAGAAAATGAAAAAAAAAATGAATATACCGCATACGCTCGAATAAAACCCACAACAGAAGAAACCTTTGAATAGTGAAAATCCAAAAGCACAAAAAACCATGGTTTTCACATGGATCCCAAAAATTAAAACCTTTTGCAAACATTTTGTGAAACCATATTTCCAAAATAAATGTCAACAAATTTGATATCAATTGCCAATAGTTTAGGTTTCCATCAGAGAGAGTGCATTCCCTGATCATTCACTTTGTCCAACAAAGGGCTGATCCTGTCACTATGATCACCCACTCAAGTGAATTCTCGAACTGTCCCAACATACCCAGGTTTTGACCCCCTCTAAGGATCTCACTGATTGACATATCAAAGACAGCCCAATCCAACACCTAGTGCAGTACCATAATCAAGTCTAGGGGTCAGGTGTAACTTTCTAGTTTTTCCCATCTGTCTCCAAGGTCCATGGCATAACTGGAAAATGATTCAGTTTAGGGTTTCAAGCAAACCCACACTACATGTGCTTCAGGTCTCACCCTGGCAGCTGAGACGAGCCACCCCAACTAACTTATTAGCACATTAGTGTCATCCTTGGCAGGATAAACCTCCCCAGGTCTATCCAATGGCTATGAAAATTCTAAGCTAACGCGAGTCTCATTAGTGTCTAGTTTAAGGGTATTATACAGAAACACACCATATATAACATGAACCAATTATGTACTATTAGTCATTTACAATAAATGCACCAGTACATCAATTTGATTGGAGCTAAGGGCATACACTGTCTAACACCCTGGCCAAAAACCGTTGAATCAATCAACGACCCATTGACCTGAGTGGTCAAATCGTTATCCATTGACCCATTTCAATGGTTTTGGCCTTTTTTTTGTTTTTTTTTTTTTTTATTTTTGTTGTCAGAACAGGCCATCCATTCGAATCGGACGGTCAAACCATCAACCAGTAAATCGGTGGCTAGAACGGTTCCATTTTCGGGTTGTATGAGTCACACGCTTAAATGACATAACACGTATGATATTGCTTAATGGATCTCGCACACTCAGTTTTTTGCCTGTAATTTTTGTTGTTAGAATGGGTCGTCCGTTCGAACCATCAACCCGAAAACTGGTGGCCAGAATGGTTCTGTAATTTTTTGTTGTCAGAATGGGCCGTCTGTTCGAACCGAACGGTCGAGCCGTCGACCCAAAAACCAGTGGCCATAACGGTTCCGTTTTCGGGTCATATGAGTCACACGCTCGAATGACATAACCCGTATGATACTGTTTAATGGACCCCACAAACTCAATTTTTTGCCTATAATTTTTGTTTTCAGAACAGATCGTCTGTTCAAATCGGATGATCGAATCGTTGACCCGAAAATTGGTGGCCAGAATGGTTCCGTAATTTTATGCTTGTAATTTTTGTTATCAGAATGAGCCATCCATTCGAACTGGACGGTCGAACCGTTGGTTGTCAGAATGTTATTAACAACATTTATCAATAATAGTATGTAATTATACTATTTAATTAAATAATCATTAATGATAGTTTTAATAATATTACTTAGTTATTTTTAATATAACAGTAAATATTAAATTTATGAATATGATTTATTAACAATATTCATTAAATTAATAATTACCAAAATTAAATTAAATTAATAGTATTTATCAGTAGTAGTAATTATAATCTTTTATTAAATAATCAATAACAATACTTTTAATAACATTTTTAATATAACAATAATTACTAAATTTATTAACAATATTTATTAATAACAATATTTATAATTTTAATTTAAAGTAAATATCTATTTATTAACAATATTTATAATAACAGTAATTATTAATTATAATCACTAATTATATATTTATTAAATTACTGTAATAATCAATAATTATTAAACTACAGTAATTAATTACTGTTATAAATAACAGTAATAACTGCAATTAATAACAGTAATTTATAACAGTAATAATAACAGTAATTAATATAACAGACTTTACTGGGTGCTCTCACGTAGGAATCTACTCGCAGGCAATATAAGAGTTTTAAGTCTGCAATTAGCATTTTTATTTTAAGGATTTTCTCCTTTTTGCAGTTAAAAACTTAGTGTTGATAGAGGTATTTTAATAAATAAGGAATGCCAAATGCAGCCCAAAACATTTTCAAAATTAGAAGGTGCGGCCTTATCATCGTCCATGAAAAAGATCATTTCTTCTTTTAAAAAATGGGCCAAATTAAGTTTTCTTGGAATATTGTGTACATTGCTTAACATTACTGGAATGGGAAATGGTGTACAGTCGAGCGCTTCCCATGTGCTAAATGGAATCTACATTGTGTGAAAATTGCAAATGCAGAGGTTCCAATGGTTAAATCTTGTTTATTCATTGATAGATAAAATAAAGGATTTATTCACCGGGTAAACCATGGATAGATGGATGAAGTAAGGAATTTATAAACCTCTGGATACAGAGTAAAGGATTTGATTTATCCTCTTGATAGATCACGGTTTTCCTCTAAGTCATCATAAAGGTGTTCACGGTTTGGTTAACCGAATCATGAGCATTTTTCTAAAATTAAACCAGTCCTACTGATTTTTACATTTTTCCAAACCGGTACTATCGGTTAACCAGTTGATTGGTTTCGATTTTTGATCGGTTCAATTTTTTAGTTTTCCATTTTTATATTTATAACATATATTCTAAATAAATAAATATATAATATTATATTATAAATAATAAATTATATATAATATATAAGAGATAAATCCTTTAAATAAGAAATGCCAATTGCCAAATGCAACCTTAGTTAGATATGAGCTCTCTAACATCTCACTTTCTCCTCAACTCCTCTCTTCTTGCAAGACATAAGCCTTAAGTTTAAATTACCAAAAAACCTTAATGCTAATAAAGCCTTAGTTTTAACACAACGGACCTAAATGCCTATCTATACACTATGTCAACAAAACATAGCCACATTCATGAGTACACAGAACTCAGGGCACCCTCCTCTATATCACTAAAACAAGTTGGCATGTTTAAGACTTTTGGGTTAATAAACCTCTTATCAATTTTGTCACTAGCAACATTGCACAATTTATATTTGAGAGATATTTAAACTTTCACATTTCACCTTTATAGAGTTTGGCCCTGAGATTTAACAGCCTTCTTGGAGGTTAAATTTTGGCATTTTGGGTTTTCATAAGTCAAAATTTCTTAAGGACATTGCAAAAAAATTGAAAAACAATGTTTTCCATTTTGCCATTTGCACATAATTTTTATTCAAAGTTTTCTACACCAAGTGGTTGGAAAGTAATTTGTCCTGTCAATAGCCCCTACGAAGCAGGGGTCCACTCTAGTCATCTAGTGTATCTTTATGCGAAATTAATTAAACATTGAGGGGATATTTTTGTGGTTGTTTCAATTTATTGTATTTATATCATTAACATCCATTCATCCACATGCATGGCATTGGCCCTCTTCGTGGCCGAGGGACCAACCCCCGACCCAAGGGAACCTTTGCTCCCCCTACACTATATAAATTCCACCCGCCTATTTTAATTAATTTGGTGGAGTTAGGATTGTCAATTGGACTGGATTTGGTCCAATCCGAATCAGTCCAATGTGAGTCCATTATAAATGGATTAGGTCCAATTCAAGCCAATGAATGTTTTGGATCCAATCTGTTCAAATTCATTTTGATTTAGATTGGCTTCAACCCAAATTTGATCCACCGACACATATATTCTTATCTTATACCAATGGATCAAATATTGGTTTAATCCAACCCAATTCAATATAAATTTTTTATTGGTCCGTCCAAATTAATTTTGGACTGGATGGGGTCCAATCCAAAACCGGTCCACTGGCACCCTTAGGTGGAGCTCCTCTCCCTTGCATTGACCCTCTGAACGTGTCCTGTAACATGGGAGGTTGAAGCTTCACGAGATGCCTTCCACAAGGCTTATAAGGCTATGAATGCTCTAGAAAAAAAGAGAGGGTGCTTGTTAAGTGAGAGAAATAGATTCATTGAACCAATTATGTCATTGTTACAGTTTTCCTTTATCTTCCCTGATATTACATAATACACATAATGGGGGTGAGGAGGTACATGGGTTTGATCATGTGTTAGCTGCTTCCATTTTTAGAGGATCACCATTTTTTTTTTTTGTTTTTTGTTTGAATTTTAGGTGGAAGAAAATGACTTATTCTCTCTTTTCTTTGACCCAATAAAATGGTTTCTACCCATATCTCCTTTTAATTACCCCACAAATTCACAAAAGAAAAAAAAAATACATAAACAATTATTTCTAATTACATCCACTAGGGGAAATATCTACTGTAAAATCTCCATCTCATTAAAAAAAAATGAGAGGAAAAAAGAAACAAAATTTAACTCAAGTTTAATTTCAAAATTACATAATTAATTATAATGTACTCTTTTGACCCCAGTTGGTAATAATCAAATATGAAGAGATTATCTTTGTTTGATCATCATCAGATGATTCAAACCTGTTAATGTAATTAAGCTTAGAATATAAAAATGTTGCCAGGAAAAATTAGGTGAAGCTCTGCATCTTCCTTCATGATCCGTCCTCATCATAGAGATCTACTCGACCGCACATGTTTTCAACCAGGCGTGCTACATCTGAGGTCATGTGGGCATGCTCTATAATTGACAATTTTGGTAGCTTAATACCTAACTTCTATATAGTATATAGTGAGTAACAATTATAAGAAAGAAATCATATAGTCGCATTTCTTTGGTTTTGTCTTTGGCATGTTTGAATACTTCCAATTATTTGTTGGTAAGTTGTCTACTTGTCTTGTCGAAGTCTTATCATCTTATGGGTTAAGTTTAGGCAATAAATGCATGCATACATACATACATACATGCATAATCCTAATAAATAATACGACTTAACTTATTTCACTATTTAATGACCATTTTAGGCTTATTTATTAGTCTTAGAATGTTGGTATGCGCAATAAAAATAAAAAATAAAAAAAATTAAAAATTATTTAGGGGATGTTTGTTAATGTTTATGATTATGTTTTTCAAATTAAAAAGAAACAATTGCTATATTAACAGAAAACTATATTAATTTTGCTGATGTAGAAGCTATTTCTGTTTTGAAAAACAAAGCCAATCATGTCATCCAATAATTGTCCCAAGTATACGGGGTCTTGGGTGGTCTATAATTGATATGGACCTAACTTTTAGCCTTTCTTTTTATTTTTCACAGAGCGGCTTGAACTTGTATTCCCATGCTCTCAATAGGGGTGTAAGTCGGGCTGGGTTAGGTTGGGTTGAGGCTAACCCAATGTTTTTAAAGGCTAAAGGCATAGTTGAGTTGTAATGATCCAAAAAAGTGAGATATAAGCCTCGAGGTGTTGCAAAGCGTAAGCTTCAAAGTTTAAGAAAAAAATAATTAAAGTTTGTAAATAAATGAAAATAACATATATAACATTTTATATTTCATGTAAAAAAATAATTTAAAAAAAAAAGGAAACAACTTATTAATTTGATCTATTATTGTTATTAAATTAGAGTAATGAAATATAACTGAAAGGGTGGAATAAAAACCTAATATTTCCTATCTTTGAGGGGAAGAAAGAAAAATAAAAACCACATGGTTGATAAGGTATGGGATTTTATGCTAATCAATCATCGTTCTGGGCTTAGATGATCTTGGACTGGGCCCCGCCAAGCCCATCATATTATGAATCCTAGAAAGCCATAAACCTTATTTGGGCTGCAAATACCAAGGCATCCCACAGGTGACCAATGACCACTGTGTACGCGTTGGGGCCATACATAAATAGGCCCAAATGATTCCCTACGGCTGCGTTTGGTTTGAAAGAAAAAAAAATGCAAAAGAACAGTGGCCAATGGTCATCTTCCTTTTCCTACATTTTCTTTTAAATTAAGCGCAATTTTAATGTCTGAATGACACTTAAAATAGGATTAACTGAACATAATAACTGTTCAACAGGCTGTGAAATGCGCTCCACAGTCCACACCAGTGGTGTGTAAAATATATGGGATCAACTCCAAGAGGTTACACAATAAGGGTAGTCCATCCCCAATCCAGGTGCAACCGTGCACACAAGATTTAATTCCAAGTTTCCGCTACAACCAACAATAGACCTTACCTATCAGCGAGTTGGCACCTTGCCGTTGAATTCATGTTGGCCCAAATCAACCGGATTTGTCTGGACATTCAGCTGTTCGCTATATGTTTAGCTGATTGAGCCATTGCTCTACTGAGTCATTTTATTTATTGATTTTTTTAACTGATTGTTCGACCCGTCCTCTAATTTCATTGAAGAAATTGTTCTGGACTGGACCAATATATTGAAGCCCTGCCCCAATACTTGGGCCTAGGGAACAGCCCATATGCTTTAAAGGCGTAGCTTGCTTAGGACTGTCAATGGGTTGAATCTGGTTTGGGATAGCATGCAATAGTTTCATCCAAATTATTAATCGGGACAAAATCATATACTTAAAATTATTCCGATTAACAATTGAGATAATTGAGTCTAACCCGATTAGACCCGACAATACTGACAGTTATAATTATTTAAATAAATAACAACCTAAAACTTGGTTCTTGATAATATAATCTAAAAAAAAATGACAGTAAAATAATAAATTATTTATAATTTGATAAATAAAGTGTTTTTAATCAAAATAATCTTATATATTATCTATGAAATGTATACTTTTACATATAAGTAAAATATATAAAAATTACAAAAGAAGTAAAAAATTCATTTATTATTAACAAAATAATCAGTTCGGGAATGAATTGATTTGAAACAATCAAGAACCAGAATTCGGTCAGGTCGGGTCTGTCAGGTAGAACCGATCCATTGACAGTGCTAAGGCTGCTAAAGCCTAAGATGGGTTAGGCCATTTATGCGGATCAAATTGATATATTTATAAACTAATTCTTTCTAGAATAAACTGTTAATAATTTAATGCTAAAAGTAACTAAAATTGCTACCAGAAAAATAAAAAAAAAAAGTCCACAATTTGCATTTCGTTAACAAAACCCTACAGTTTAATGCAATGCTGTAAGACTTCGAAAAGGTTTTAACTTTTACCAGTTAATCAGGCAGTTAGTCCGTTTAACCATGAAAACCCAAGACCCAAAGAGGTCAATAGCCGGGTCACGGATACAAGACCCAAAGACTATACCACTGTTTGAATGGTTAAAGAATTATAAGTAGTCAAGCATACCAAGGCTTTGTTTGGTTTGATAGAAAATAAGAAAATAAGAGAGAGAGAGAGATTTTAAGAAATTTCAAAAATTATATTAAGAACTTTTCCTCTACTTTGGTTTCATTAATTCTTATTTTCTATGAAACCAAATATAACCTAAAAGACTTGGGTGTCTAATAAAATTGACTAATAATTGTTTGGTTCATTTTGCAAAACAATTGTATACAATAAAAATGATAAATACCGACAGATATTTTTGTTCATGGATTCGATCGATCCATCACTATAAATACACTTTTATTGACAGATCGCTTCCGTCTCGGGCTAGTAAGGAAGGATTTGTTACCCATACCAACGGGATGGACTACTCCCTAGTGTAACCGATTTGCACTGAAATTTGTTCATCTTAAAGGAATTCAGCTGTCTGTCTATTTGATAAAATAAAGAGATAAAAAAGAACACACAAGATTTACGTCATTCAACTTGAAAGCCTCTCTCTCTCTCTCGATTAAATACCTCAATCCAAGCTTGGGAAAAACACTACATAGATAGAAGGATAACATAAACACAATATAGAATAGAGCACGATCATATCTGCTAAACTAGTTGGTGTGGTGAAATAGTGAGCAAAACCACCAACAGCAACCGATTTACCATCCGATCCCTCCCATGTACGTACCGAGTATATAAACAATCAAATTTCCATTGCACTACCTCTGTATCTTCTGAAACACAAAGTAAATAGTGGGCACGAATGTAGATTGAAGAAGGCGGATCGATGGACAGGCTTTAGGCAATGAATATAGACTCAATATATATAATTCTCCTTCGTAAGGTTGTTCACGGGTCGGGTTGGGTCGGTTTATTGCGATTTTTCCAACCGACCCGACCTGGTCGGGTTATTTGACATAGAAACTGAAACCGACCTAGTGTTAAGCAAAATCGACCTGGTCGGTTTGAGTCGGGTTGGGTCGGTTTGGATCGGTTTCGGTTCTAAGTTCATCCCTGTGTTAAAATCTTGCTAATTTTAAAAACAGTCATAAATTGAACATCATTTCAGCCATTTCCTATGATAAAATTTAAATGAAAAGTTAATCACAAAAGTTGTTCATTAATCACTATTCACTAATCCAAAGTTTCTTACAACCATTCAAAAACTAGGTGGACTAATGGGCTTTGGAACTTCATATTTGAACTAAGTCGGTTTGGTTCGGGTCGGTTTCGGTTTTCTTGTGTGAAAACCAAAACCGACCCGAATCATCGGTTTAGGAATTTGCACAACCCGAAACCGACCCGTGCTGATGAAAACCCAGCCGACTCGGGTTGGGTCGGTCTGGGTTGGTCGGTTTGGTCGGGTTGGGCCTTCTTATGAACAGCCCTACTCCTTCGTCTCCGTATCCACACTTTTTTTTTTTTTACTTCATGGGCAAACTACCCTTAGGAGGTAGATAACAATGGTGAATGTTGTTGCCAAATGTGGAGTTGAGGGCAATAATGTAATTTTAGCATTCGAGGCCGACGGGTCCAACCTGCTGAGAGAAAGAAAATGTCAAAGGCCCTGGGAGTTATCCTAACAGCGAAGACTCCGACGATCAAGTTAGTAGATCGAAGGATGTGAGGTCGGACTAAGCAAGAAAGGAGACTTAGAGCTTAAGTTCCATAGTGTGTTTACCTCAATGTGGGACCCCTTTTTATAGTCGGAGTTACCTTAGAGGAGAAGCAAGTGGCAATGGTTGGTGATGAACGGTCTGGATACATCAGGCCGACGCCATGTGTTAAGATCCCTAGGTCGGCCAGATATTCCTACATCACTTGCCCCTTACTTTCGAGGCTGTAGCACTAGTAGGTGAATTGTGCGGAGGCCTCCGCTTCGGTCGAAGAGAGTATAGTAGATACAAGTAGAGGTGTTGGCCTCGGTTGCAGAGCTCTTCTCAGCGGTTGTGCGAAAAATGCTCCACTATTCACCCTTTACGTCAGTAAAGGACCATCCCAGGCCGAGGGGATGTGACTGTGGCCCATGCAGGAGTAGGCTATCTACGTCCGTTGTTAGTGCCCTATATGGGCATTAATGTCACCTGTCATATGATTGTACGTAGGATGGGCATCAGGGTCAACTGAATGAAGTCGTGCACGAGACGGTACGGGGGGCTCGGTTCGGCTATCCTTGAGCCAGAGTCAACGAGTGAATCGACCCTATCTCTTGGCATAATTTCGTCTCCCGAGGTCGGTGCAACATGGAGCCCGTTGGTTTGAGCTATCAGGTCGGCAGGTCCATGGCCGTTAGATAAATTGGATTTGAGCCGTACATTTTTCTTTAAATAGAGAGTTGGTTAAGCGACTCTTCATCATTTGCTCAAAACCTTTTGCCTTGGAGCTACTGAGGACACCTTGGCTATCAACAACCAATCTCTTAGACCCTCTTTAACTAACATCTTTAGGTAAAGGGTTCCTGTCCCCAACATGTCGGCCTTGATTTCTGGTTGTGAAGCTTATAACCTTCTTGACTAGAGTACTCCTACAAGCACTCCTAGTAGTGATGGGAGTGACAGTAGTGACTTTGAGAACTCCTATTGGACGTCTAGCATCCTAGTGTTAAGGGAGAGGGTCATGTCTCACAGGGCCGAGCACAAACAACAGAGTGTGAACTCTGCCAATGAGATTATCGGTTCCACGTGATCGAAGACCAATGCCCCAAGGAATGTTCTTGGGGTCCTTAATGTGGTAGATGTGGAAGAGACCGAGGAGCAGGTTGAGGTAAAGGGCCGAGGCATGATGCTAGGGCATTATCCTTGCTCTAACCTAGATAGCATTCTTGGCAAGGGGCAATTTAGCACGTTGGTCGAGAAGTACTACATTCCAGGGGACTATAGGGTTAGAGTTCCAGCTCTGACCTTGCACCCCCCCTCATTCCCGAGATCCTAAACAAATATAACTTCACCCTTAGCCATATCTCTCCCAATGTCGTTAGGACGATAGTGGTTGTATTGGTGATGGCCCATCTTTGAGAGGTGCTAGTGACACTAAATATATTTTAGAGTTTATTTACACTAAGGAAGCATCCTGACAGGAAAGGCTTATGGTACTTCCAAGGCTGATGGGGAAGGATAGTGGACAACCCGTCGTCTGTCCACAACTGAAAGAAAAAATTCTTCTTTGTTAGTTGCCCCCAAGGCTAGTCCTTCAGTCTAGTTGAGGGAACCCAAATACGTTGGTTGAGAGGATTAAGCCACACAACAACGATGAGGAGAAGACCATGTTGAATTGGCTTCAGCTAGGTGGAACAATTCATGTTGGACCCTTGGTGATGGCCGGCCTTAGTTCTGCCCCCCTTGGTGTGGATGCTCTCATTGTTTACTAGTTATAAAATCGCTTGAGTTTTGTTGGCACTCTTCTGACCCATTTGCTTCTCTTGTTTACAGAAATAGAGGGCAACAGAAAGGCAAAGTTGTTGGAGGTCACGACGTATAAAAGAGCCATCGGGAAGGGAGCTGCCAAGAGCACACCTCGGTGTCTACTGGAGGAGGGGGGCCGTAATAAGACACCGACGCAAAAGCACCCTGCAAAAATGGCTTGAGATCCTTGGGACAAAAGACTTCAGGTGGGTCATATTAGGCGGTGCCTTGGTCGTCTGACCCCTCATCGGACATTCTTGCTATAGTGGGGTGTCCGAGAGGTGGACTCCCTGTCGGTTCCTAGTGTCAGCCAACAGCTAGCAAACGACATGTTCCTTCCCAGGGACTGCCAGTCCTAGACGTAGTACCTAATGGATTCAGTCCAGTACACACTTTTAAACAAGGCCGTTGAGGTATGCACACAATTCTTCGAGTCTGTTGTGTTGTCGAGGTCTTCTTAGCGAATGTGACTAATGATTTTCCTTTTTCATGTGCAGATGGTCTCTTGCTCGGTCGGCCTTTGTGATAAGGTCGAGGTGTTGATCCAGTAGCTTTGACAGGCTTAAGAGAAGATTGAGCGCCTAAAGTAGCAAACGACTGAGGTGTAATTCGACCGGGAGGCGGCTGAGGGCCGGGCACGCAACAAGCATGAGCGTCACAAGAAGGTCAAGGTCGAGGTGGAGAATAACAGGGACCTTGTGAATGAGCTAAAGTCCTCCTTGGTGTTAATGGAGCAGTAGCTGGAGGAGTCGACTGCAAAGGTAGTTGAAGATACAAAACCTAGAAGGAGCACGAGACATACCTGATCACCTTTGCCTCCTAGGCTTATTTAGAGGGCTTTGATGACTACAAGGCTCAAGTGATGAAGATCCTTTCAAGCTTCGATGTCAGCCAATTAGATCTGTTTGCTGAAGCTCAACAAATAATAGATATACTGGGGATGAACGAGAACCCAATCGTCGATGCTACTACCGACACCACTGCCTAGGTTGTCGCTTAAACTGGAGGGGGCCAATAAACTTTTTTTTTTGTTTTCTTTTGTTTGGGCCTACATGCCCTTGAAACTTGTATATTGTTTCTTTTTTCTATTTTGTAAGAGGTTGACACCTTCCCCATAAGAGGCCTTTTTTTGTAAAGACACCTAAGTAAATAGAACTTAAGTTTCTTACCAAAAGATGTTCTTTCTTTTTTCTTTTCTCTTATTTTTCTTCTTCTTTTTTTTTTTGTGCAAGGGGTTGATGCCTCCCCTTGAAGAGGCATCTTTGTAAAGAAACTTGTCATCCTTTAATAAAGTAATTCTTTATTGCTAAAGTGCTCTTTACTTGGTCTTTCGTGAGAACGCTCTATATTAGCCTTTTAGGCCGATGCTGGCACCACAAACTGCTCAATAGTAGCTATCGAAGTCTTGGAACTCCTTTCCTTAGTGATAAAAAAGGAAGGTGACTATGGCTAAGGCTGGCATCATGCTCAATGCATCATTACACAAGGGCTTTATAGCTGAGGTCACGAGTGGTTGCCTTATTGGAGAAGTGTCATTTACTTAGTGTGTCATTTGTCGTGTTTTTATTAAGTAATTAGCCGATGTCAGCTCTTTGACCTCCAAAGACTCGCTTCTTTAAGGGTCTTTGAGGCTGAGGCTAGGGTTATGGCCTAACTCATCAATAGTTGTCGAGGTCTCGGAAGTTCTTGCCTTAGTCATAGAAGGTTAAAAGGCAACTAGGCATATGACTCACAAAGTGTCGTATGCCTTGGGTTAATGTCTGGTCCGAGTGTATAACCATATAGAAGGTTGTATGCTGTGGTCGGCTAGCCAAGGGGTTGCCATCTAGTCTGGGCATATAACCTTAAGAAAGGTTGTATGCTACAGTTGATCGGTCGAGGGGTCCTATTAGTTGAAGGGAACGAGAATGTTCACACAAATAAAGATCTAAGGTGAAAGGAGCTTGCACTTTTCATTTACAATTTTCCACTAAAGTAATTACACTACTATTGATAGTACATCCGGAGATTTTTAGAGTTCCATGTACAAGGTGTAGGTCTTCCACCCATATACTCCATCCGAAAGGTGTCGGATCATACTACTTGCTTGATTCTATAGGGATTTCCTAGTTTGGCCCAAGCTTTCCAATTCTAGGCTCAAGAACCATGACTTTTCTAAGGACGAGGTCGCCTTCCTTGAAGTGACGCTCTATGACTCGGGAGTTGTAGTATCTTACAAATCTTTGTTGGTATGATGCAACCCTGATTTGGGTTTGCTCTCGGACACCTTCCAATAGGTCGAGGCCGTTTCTTAATTCTTTAGTATGCTTCAGTTCAAAGTATCGGCTAGCCGATCTCTACTAGGATGATAGCCTTTGTCCCATATGTCAAGTTGAAGGGAGTTTCACCCATTGCAATCCAAGGTGTCGTTCGGTATGCCTAGAGAATGTTGTATAGTTTGTTTGCCCAAAACCCTTTGGTTGTGTCTAATCTTGACTCCAATCCGTATAGAATCGTCCTATTGGTGACCTCAGTTAGCCCATTAGTTTGAGGGTATCCAACCACGGTGTACTGCTGACTTATCCCTAGGCTTCCACACCATTCTTTGAACTTGCAGTCGTCAACAAATGATATTTTTCCAAAAGAAGCTTTGAATTGTCTTGGCCATAATAGTTGCCAAGGCCTCGGCTTCAACCCACTTGGTGAAGTAATTTATTGCCACGACAAGGAATCTCTTGCTCCTAGTGGCCGGAGGGAAAAATCCAAGGAGGTCCATTCCCCATTTTGTAAAGGGTCAAGGGTTGTTGAGGGTCAAAAGGGTCGTCGTAGGCCAGTGGAGGATGTTGGAGTGCCCTTGGCATCGATCACACTTCTGTAGTAACTCAATAGCATCTTTTTGGATGGTCGGCCAAAAGTATCCTTGCTTGAGTGTTTTCTATGCGAGGGCCTTACCACCTAGATGATTGTCGGCGAAGGCATATGAGGTAAGGCAAGGTGAAGGATCTTCTGTATAATTTGCCTTCAAGTACAGTGTATTGTGCCAACTGTCGTTAGACTCTCTTTGCCTCATTTATGTCGGATGGAATTTGTTCATGTTGCAAGTAAGCGAGAATGTGATCCATCCAACAAGGTTCAACTTGGACGGGGCATACTTGCCTCTCTTCATTGTTGGGATGTATTAAGCTCTCAATGTGCATAGTGCGGCCGAGGGCCGACCCTGGATAGCTTGTAAGTTTTGACAGGGCGTCAGCTCATGTGTTCTTGGCCCATGGAACTTAGTGCAGAGTGAATTGTCGAAATTGGTCGATTAGCTCTCGGACTTTGTTCAAGTATCTGGCTATGTTTGGCTCTCTAGCCTCATACTCTCCATTCGCCTAGTTTACAACCAATTGTGAGTCATTGAAGACATGGATGTGCTTGCCTCCAAGGTCTTTTGCAAGCTGGAGGCTGGCTAGTAAGGCATCGTACTCAACTTCATTTTTGGAAGCAGGGAACCAAACCGCAGTGCATATTCCAGCTTGTTATTATCCGGGGTGAAAAGTGTAAGGCTGACTCCACTTCCCTTGGAATTGGAGGATCCATCTATGAACAAGGTCTAGGTCAGCAACTGCTCCTCCTTATTCTCGGGGGCTTGGATGTGGCTATGGATGAAGGTGCATTCAATCAAGAAGTCTGTCAATATTTGCACCTTTATTGTAGGTCACGGTTGATAGTGCAGGTCAAACTCCGACAACTCGATGGCCCACTTGATTAACCGACCTGAGGTCTTGGGCTTTAAAAGCACCGACTTGAGGGGCTAGTTGGTCAACAACGAAATGTTGTAGGCTTGAAAGTAAGGCATCAATTTCTTAGCCGAGATCACTAGTGCAAAAGCTATTTTCTCTACTTTTGGGTATCTGGTCTCGGCCTCGTGGAGCACCTTGCTGACATAATATACTGGCCTTTGACTCCCTTGTTTTCTCGAACCAACACCAAGCTAACTGCCTCATCCCCAACTGAGAGGTACAAGAATAACGTTTCTCCCGGGAGGGGCCTCGTGAGCAATGGTGGTGACATGAGGTAGGACTCTAACTCCTCGAAGGCTTTTTGGCAATCCTCTGTCCATTGGAAATCTTTCAACTTCTTGATGGCTTGGAAGAAGGGTATGCACTAGTCGACCATTTTGGACATGAAGCGACTGAGGACCGTGACTCAACTAGTGATCCTCTGGGTTTCTTTGATTGACCAAGGGGGCTCCTTATCCAATATGGCTTGTATCTTCTTAGGGTTGGGCTCTATACCTCGTTGGGTGACTATAAAACCCAAGAATTTTCCTAAGGTGACCCCAAAGGTGTATTTGGTGGGGTTCAACTCCATGTATTTTCTTAGTACTCCAAATGTCTCGTTGAGGTCCGAGGTGTGTTGGTTAGACCTAAAACTCTTCACAACCATGTCATTTACATAGGCCTCGGCGTTCCTCCCCATCCACTCTCTGAAAATCTTGTTCACCAGTCTTTGGTAAGTGGCCCCTACGTTATTCAATCCAAAAGGCATCATCTTGTAGCAGTAGGTGCCATGCTCGGTGATGAATGAGATCTTTTCCTCGTCAGCCAGATGCATCCTTATCTGGTTATAGTTGGAAAAAGTGTCCATGAAGCTTAGTAACTCGTACCATGTGGTGGCATCGACGAGGTGATCAATCATTGACAAAGGAAACACGTTAGTATTTGGCTTTGAGTAATGACCATACCCACGCTTAGTAATGTCCACGAAGCTTAGTAACTTGTACCCATGCTCAGCCTGTGAGTAATGACCGAGGGGTCAATTCTTGGCATATCAACGGCGGACCAAGCGAACATGTCGGTATTGGCTTTGAGGAAGCTTAGTATTTGGGAAAGTATCTCCTGAGGTATGTGAGACCCGACTCGTACAGTTTTCTCAGGCTTGGCCTCATCTAGGGGAACCGTGATAAGGTCTTCGGCCAAATGGCCTCGGCTAGACGGTTTGTCCTTTAGGTTGAGCCCCTCCAGTGGTAGGGTTTCCTTGTTCTTGCCTTTTAGCGCCATAATATAGCACTATCTGGCAGGTTGTTGGTTTTCCTCTAACCACCCTTACACCATGCTCTGTGGGGAACTTCATGGCAAGGTGGTGAGACGAGACAACCGCCTTTGAATGCGTGAAGGGTCATACTCCCTATGATGACATTGTAAGTTGAGCCTATTTGCATAACCAAGAACTCAGTCATCCAAATGACGTGCTGAGATTCAGTCCCTACAGTGACTGATAGGGTTATTTTTCCTTCGAGTCTAATAGCTGCTTCGGAGAAGCCGATGAGTGGCACATTAGCAGGCTACATTCGGTCTGGTATTAACTGCATCTTATCAAACGTCTCATAGAATAGGATGTCGGCTGATGAACTATTGTCTATGAGGATCCTTTTCACCATGTAGTTGGTGATGGTCATTGACACCACCAACATATCATCGTGGGGCACAAATAGTCCTTGTTAGTCGTTGTTTGAGAAGGAAATGAGGTCTTCCAACCTCGGCCTCTTCGGTTCTAGACTTTGGATGTTGTATTGCCAGGTGTATGCTTTCTAAGATGAGGTAGATGCTCCCCCTAAAGTCGAGCCTCCAGCTCTGACTTCAATGACTTCGGCTAAGGGGTGATGATTGCAGGGTTCGGCATGTGGCTGTTGCGAGGATGACGTTGAGGCATCGCCTTAAACAAAATCCTTTAAGTGCCCACGGTGGATGAGGGACTCGATCCCGTTCTTAAGCTCATAACAGTCTTCGGTGTCGTTGCCGGTGTCATAGTGGTACTTGTTGTACTTCTTGGGGTTCCCCATTCTCAGGTTCCTCTTCAACTTAGTCAACTACTTCATGAATTCTTCCTTCCCTACTTGCATCAGTATGCGCGTTCAAGAGGAGTTTAACGACGTGTGCATATTGAAGGAAGGGGTCGACGACTTCTTCTCTCCACCTTTGTTGGTCAGACTGTCACCACGGAAATCCCTTTCCTTCATCTTCTTGTCGTTGGGCCCTCGGCTAGCCTTGATTTCCGATTCTTGGAGGCATTTATTAGCTTTGGCCTCTTCGTCGGCCATGTACTTTTGAACTTTTTTCAAGAACTTGACTTTAGTCTTGGGTAGTCTTGGAAATAGACCAACTGAGGGGTCCAGGCCAAAGGCCACTGATGGCCGTGTGCATGAACCATGAAGGCCGAGGGGTCGAGGTCCTTAACCTCAAGTTCTTCCTGGTTAAACCTCTATATATATGCCTGAAGGCTCTCCCCATGCTTCTTGACAGACATTAGGGAGATGATGGTTTTTTGACATCGTCGGCTGCTCATAAAGTGACTTAGGAAGAGGTTTGCGAACTGTTCCTAAGAGCCGATGGAGTGCGGAGGCAGTATGGAAAACCATCAGTGCGATGCTCCCTTGAATGTAGCTTGGAAGACTTAGCACATGAGGGTGCCAGAGTATCCATATAGGAGAATGAGGGCCCGGAAGCTTTCTAGGTGGTCCTCAGGGTCTGCACTCCCGTTGTAGGTCTCCAATGCTAGGGCCTTGGAGTTTGGCAGAAAGGGCTCGGAGAGGATGGAATCTACGAGCACCTCCATTTGATTGGATGAGGCAGGGAAACTAGTGGAGGCATCACCTTGGCCCTCCTTTACTTGCCAAAGCTGGTCTTAAATGGCGCTAATCTATACCTAAATATCTCTGAAGCATTGGTTGATGTATGGCATCAACGCTTCGGCCTGGTCCTGGTTCTCTCTCATGCAGGATGGGTTGGCCCTGCTCCTGGAGTGCTCGAACACTGGCACATCTTAAGCCTTGTGGGCACGGAAATTGTTGAGGAGGTTGCAAAGGTCGGAAACTGGTGGGGGAGAGGTGTAGCACCCTTGGAGGGGGACTGTAGTGGGCCGAGGGCCCACCATTGTCCCGATTGGTCGACGCGTGATGGTATTGATGGCCAAGATTCTTGTGCTCGGCGTGGGACCCCATGGAGTCGACCCCTCGATTGGGGAGCTATGGGGTCTTGGAATGAGGTCTTCCAGCCCATCGGTTGCTGTTGTTTGACTCTGAGGGGTTGACTCTCTCCAGGCTGCCCAAGCGTTGGCTTAGAGTGGTATGGGCAGATCGCTCGCTGTGTTGTCCATGGCTTTCGATGGGGCGGCCACCCTGTGGGTGGCTTCCTATTGGACGCCCTATATTGTCCAATTGTTGGGCTAGGTTGCCTAGCCTTTTGAGGACCAACTCGAACTGGTCAATCGTGAGTGAGTTTCAAATGCCAAGGATAAGGTCTTGCTTGTCAGCCATTTCAGGGACACTAGTTGATTAAATTAGGCTTGTTTTTTCTTAAGGGAATGTTTTGAAGACATTCCCCCAAATGACGCCAATTGTTCTTGCCAAATATGGAGCTAAGGGCAACAACATAATTTCTAGCATCCGAGGCTGACGGGTCCAACCTAATGAGAGAAAAAAAATGTTACAAGGATCAGACTAAGCAAGAGAGGATACTTAGAGTTTAAGTTCCAGATTTTTGCAATGTGGGAACCCCTTTTTATAATCGAAATTGCCTTAGAGGAGGAGCAAGTGAGACCAGGTTGGCGGCAGTTGGTGATGAACGGCCTGGATACATCCCGACAACACCACGTGTCAAATAGCATGGTTTTTACAAACAAACCGGTCAGGGGTCCGGTTACTGGTTCGAACAGTCCGACCGTTCGACCTGAACGGCTGGCCCATTCTAATAAAACAAATTAAAAAATTAAAAAATTGAAAAATGGTCAAAACCGTTTGAACAGTTAACCGGCTGGTTCAGCGGTTTGCTGACCAAAATCAACAGTTTTGAGGGAAAAAGCGGTTTTGAAGGAAAACAGAACTAGTCAGGTGACCGATGACTGGTTTTTTCGGTCCAACCGTCCGATTCGATCCAATTTTGAAAACAGTGAATAATAGTACAAACCTTGCTGTGAATATGGCCTTCATATCAGCTTTTCTTCTTGCTTGGATCCCTACGTATAAGAGCGTTGACCTCCCCAGACCCCACATTTTCTGAAATTTAATTAAAAAATAAAATTGCTCAACACATCACTAGTTAATTCAAATTCTTCATTTATTAAGACAATGGTCTTGCATTTTTTTATTCTATTAGTTTACAAATAACAGTGTAGTTTGTAATGTCAAATTCATACAATGTCAATTATATTACTTGCTGATAACTAATATGTTAACTAGTTACTTTGTACGTGATAATTTTTTATGATAACAATGATAATAAATAATATGTTTCTAAAATTTACAATTTAACTTTATTAAATATTTAGATGGGCTCCATACATCACTTTATATTGCCTTGATATGGTAGATTGTTGAGTTTACCCACCATTTCTCTCCCTCCAACTTCTGCAATTAATGCAGATACCCTCGAAGAAAAGCTCGGCTTATTGCAGGTTATTTTCTCAAGTTACATCAGTCGTTATTTCAATACTATTCAAATTTAGAATGATCTCTTATTCAAACTAGCCGTTATAAATACTATTAAGATAAAATCGGTTTATAATTTCATATAATGTTCACCATTTCATTACTAAAGGTTGACTGAATTCAGCACCACGAAAATGGATTTAATAATACAAAGGTGAGAGGAAGAATCGGCACTTCTTTTTGTGGGGTTCAAAAGAATTTCCACTTCTTTTTATACTTTTTAAGTATTTAATTAAAACTGAAATTTCAACGATACCCCTTTTAGTAGGGAGGTCGTAACCAGAAGGGCCATTCGGCTTGTCAACACCATACTGCTTTCATATGAAGCAAGTATTAAAAGAGATCAAGTTCATTCTTCAGTAGACATTACTTAATCAACATAACGGATGTTATCAATAAGCTTGAAGTTTGCTAACTTGTAACAAATATTGACAACTTTAAGAATGCTGGTCTTGAGCAACTCAGAATATAACCCTACTTAAAAGTACAGGAAACTCAAATTAAAAAAATAAATAAATAAGGTTTCAAACTATAAGAGCAATGATTTAAAACATGGTAGGCAACTCCTTATGTAGATCAGGTAAAATGGTCTTTGGACTTGGTGTAAAAACATCTAAGCAAGTCTCCTAAGCCATGATCTCCCCAACAGAGAACATAAGAACTCAGCAATTTCAATCAACTCACAGGAGAATATGTGAAAAATTCATAAGCAGAATACAACAATTGTAACATGATGAATTTGATGATGAGTGATTAAAAATTGCAGAAAAAGGAAATCAATGAATGCACATCCAATAACAAGCCTGCCATTTTCTCAGGCATTATATAGAAATAATTGTCAGTAAAATTTAGAATACATGTTTGATGGGTCAGTCATCTATCTTCTCGTGGTTCACAAAATAATTTGAATTTAATGCAATAAGAACAGTAAAAGAATGTAAATCCTACAATTTAATTACACTAAAGAACTGAGATTATTCACATAAATAACACAGCTTCACCCAATTTCAACAATCATGCCCTCAAGAGAATTAATCATCACTCCAGTTATCATCACCTCCTTCATCACTTCCCACAAAGGCCTGCATTTTTTTACATTGTCATAAAATAATGTTTTTGAAGAAAAGAACAGTGAGTATATTGTATCAAGTATAAAATCAAAAGTATACAAGAAAAGGAAGCAAGTAAATGAAGAAAAAAAAAAGAAAGAAATAAGAATAGGAATAACCTGGCGGATTGCATTGGCCTTCTCCAATATTGCAGCAACTTTCACATTGGTAGTGGGACCTGGTGAGAAGTTTGGTCTTGTAGATGTTGTACGCCTCAGGTTGAATGACTGCACATTTAACCAGAAGAGTAAGCATATAGAAATTACAGCTTAGATTCTCAGTTGTTTACACATCATTATCCCCTCCTGACATAGTTCTAAGTTCTGATTAAGAAAAAACTAGAAACATGTTTACTTCGAAGACCAAGAACTTTTGACTTGTCTGCATGGACAATTTGCACCCACGGACCACATTCCTTCAATCCTCATATAAAACATATTCTAGGAGATCATCAGTGGCAATGCTCTTAACAAAGAAAACAAACACACACACACAAGTTGTTGGATATCCCTTATGTGTCAAAATGTCATGAGTGCCTTATTTTCACTCAGAAATTTCCATTTAATTTTACTTTTATATTTAATTGTAATATTTACACATCTCTCTAGATAAAAATGAAAAACATAGCTACACACCTTGGCTCTGATTTGTTGTAGTAAATCTTCCCTTTCATCTACTTCCTTAATGTGCCCATCCTGCCTAGATTCTTTGCATCCGTTCAACTTCTGCTGATCCTGATGTATGCATAGATTATATATCAAAAACTAAAACATGGCTGCAATGAAACAAGGGCCTAAAATACAATCATCACCTTGTTGTTTGGTGGACATACGATAGCCTCTTTAATATGTGGTAGCTTTGGTGGAGCAGGCACTGTTGGCTGTGAAGATTTGTTTTGAAGAATATGAAGATTATTTGGATGAGTATTGACCTCAGATAACGTCCCTCGGTTATCTTCTACCACATCTGGGTGGGGTTTCACCACACACCATTGCAATGGTGGGAGTGGAGGCGGTGGTGGTGGTGGTTCATGAGGATTTTGCAACCTTGAATCTGGGAGATGATTCTGTTCAGAATCACTTTTCCTTTCTTTCTGATCTATTGAAGGATCCAGAGAATCAAGACTTGGAAGATCAAGTGAAGGAGCTAAATGAAAAGGTCTTTCTCCATCTTTAATATCTGGATTTTTCCAGTTGATATTAGGATACATGTTTCCATGTGATGCTCCATCCAGTTCAAAGGAGCTTGATATAGATTCGGCTGATGAGACTCTATGTAAAGCATCGTATAGCTCATGGTCCTTATTTCCTGGCATTTCACCAGATTCCCACTGCTCAGAGTTTGATTCAGAGCAATGACTAAGATCATCAGGCATATATGGAGATGATCGACAGAATGTATCATCATCAGACTCAGAACCAGAATCCCTCTGAGGAATAATAGCAGGCTCTGGAAGCAGTTGGAATGAAGCAAATATGTGATCTCTAATATCTTCATTAGGACAATGCCTATCAGGAAATTTCAGTCTCAACTTGGATGTTTCAGAGTTATTTATAGCGTGGAAAGAGATCTTCATATGTTCAAGTGGTGGTGAAGATGGAAGAGAGTATGCAAATGATCCAGAATTCTGCTTTTCTCTGATGGTTCTGTCAGGAGACGTTTGATGTGCAACTCTGAGCTGTCCTTTCTTCTGTTCATGGCAAATAGGTTCCTGCAACTTCTTTTGGAAACCATTCACAAGTAATTTATGACCAAGGCTGAAAACAGTAGATGTACTCTTGATATTTTCTTGACTGGTTTCGCCTGAAGGGGCTTTGACTTCAGAAGCAACAGGTAATTCAGCTCCAGTGGTCATGACAGAATTTCCTGTCATGGGTAATTCCAAGGAATCCTTCCTGAACATATCATTATTTTGCTTATTGTGGCAGTATGTGGAGCATTCAGTAGGATCAGTTGTTTTTGTTTGGTACTCGTTTCCTGTTCTAATCAGTTCATCTGGAAGATCAGTGGGATTACTAGTACCATGTGGTCCATACTTTTCCCCCACAGAGTTTAGATTCTTTTCTCTTTGTTCAGGGGTCTTAATTAATGTATCCAGTTTTCCTGAAGAGCTATCAGAATGGGATATGGGCCTAATGGTTTCTTTACTGGCAGATATGATATTTTGATTCGAAATATTTGAAACATTAAAATCTGGGGGTTTTGAAGGCTCTAGTCCCAACAGGCCACCATTTGTCCAAAACTGAACCAAAGGTGCACCAGAAACTTCGGCATAAGACTCTTGGAACTTGGATGATTTGTTAATAATGTTATCACTCAATTGGGCCTGTGAATTGAGAATGCAGGAGCTAGGGGGTGATGGACCACTTACAACTTCAAAACTATTTACTCTAGAGACACTAATGCTATCAATATGCTCATACAAATCCGTGTTTTCTGAAACCTTCATGTTAGCAGATGTGCTCAAGTTAGGAGGTGGCTGTACATGGGTCGTGACCTCTACAGAATCCACATTTGAAAAATTTTCAGACATTTCCTTGTTATGAGAATTGTAGGATGCAGTATGAGATTGAAGATCAGATGAATCAGAATTTTGAGTAGTCATCTCATGCATTAAACCTGCTCCATCTCTGTTCTCTTTACCTTTTAAGTTGGACGAAGGTAGTTCAACTTCTCGTTTTGTCTGGCACTCTATATCAGTGTCAATTTCTGATTCCATAGTGTTTAGTGCATCCACATAGTTGTCTGGCTCGCTTCCAATCTCATCAATCTGGTTCTCACCATGGATTGCATCTGGTATATTTTCATCACCAAATGAAATATCTTCTCCATCCATATTTCGAAGGGATGAATCTGCTCTGGTTTCATCTGTCATATTTTCATCACCAAATGAAAAATTCACTGGATCAACATTCCCAAGAGAGGCAACCTTCTCCAGTGTACTTACATAAGAGCTTGATGGTAGCAATTCTAAATCTTCATCCTGGTTATTAACAATGCTGTCACACTGTTGAAATGTAGGTTCCATTATTTCTGTCTTCTCATCCCAAGTAACACAAGATGACTTAGGGGCACTTTGGACTTGCAATGACCCATGTGGGAAATCATCATCTAAAACTTCATCTTGTTCATCAGGAACAATAGAAGAATGGGCATTATTTGACTGCACCCTTAACCTAGAAGAGGATAACTCATAATGTTCTTGTTCTTCAGTTTGCATGGAAGGACTTCCAACAGAAACACATATATTGTTAGCTGACCTGGTTCTTGAACCAAAAGATGGATTTTCAAGGTCATATTTTGGTCCCGCATTGATATTGGTGATACTTTCACAAGGACTCTGCCTGTAAATGCTGGGAGAAGCCAACTGTGCTCTGCTTTACCAGACATCAATTGTTAAATTTTATTGAATTGAACTGAAAATGGAAATAATTATTCTTAAGTCAAACTATTCAAAAAATTAATAGACCCACAATAAATTTTTAATAGAAATGCTTTCTTTTCCAACTATGCTTGGTTTATATGCCTGCGAAAAGTTAAAAGAACATAAATACCTGCCATTGCAGCGGGATATTGACACTGTATGTAAGATTTCTCCATTCTTCTGTCTTAATCCCTTTTTCTGTTGAAATATTTTGCCGTAACAGTATAAGACATTTTCAATACAAGCTTGTAAAAATATCATAATTGAGTTTGTTCCTAAACAACTTATGTTGCAGGGAAATATACAACACAAACATTAATTTTTTTTTCCTTGAGAAAGGTGAAGTATGAATGTATTGATTAATATAAGAAAAAAGCCCCTGTTCAACTAGAGGCTGTACAATGGGAATACACAATCTGATCACTATAAACTAAGAAACCAGACCATCCTTACTAACTATTCACCACTTCAAAAAAAAAAATTGTGTAACTTTACTGTATTTCACAAATTGTGATTAGAAAGAAATGATAGAACATGATGATAAACAATTGAAGTCTACTAATCCATTTTAACAATCTTCAGCATGCATATCACAAGAACCCACTGTACCTCAAAATAGGACAAACCACCAAGTTTCTTCATAAGGGAGATAGATACCTTGTTCTTATGGACCTTTTTCTCTCTTTGGACCTTCTCAGCATTCTCTAATTCGGGGTTAGTCATCACCCTCTTAAAGTAGGATGGATCTGAATATCTTTTAAAACAAGCTCCAGGACCACCAGTATCAAATCTGAGAAGTAAATGATCTAGGTATTAATTTCTATAAATCAGTGAGAACCAAAACTCAATAACAAAAACATACTTGTCAAGCAAGTGTAGACGTGGTGGATCACGGCAGTCTTCATAAGAATCCAAAATATATTGTGGCAAGTAACTGTTGAGGTGATTTTGTTCAGTTTGTATATTGACATGCCAGTCAAAACCTGCAATGTAATTTCTTTTCACTAAGAACTTGAAATTTTTTGGTGAAGGGATATCAGAAATATGGAAATCTCAACTAAGTGAAGCGTGTCAAATTGTTCTTAACCATTCAAGACACCAAACAATTCCTCAGTTAACCTTTCATTGATTAATATCCATATCACCTTAAAGTATATGGTATAAGGGTGTATTTATATTCATAACTCAAGTTACTCAATCTACCTCCAGTTTATGGATTCAAAAGAATACAAAGAATTTGAAACCAGCAAAACAACTAGCAACCCTCAATAAATAGGGCAAAATTGTCACAACTGAAACTTTTTGCTGTATTTGGTTGCAAAGAGAATGGAAAAACATAAAAGTGACTTTCCCAAGTTTGATTGACAATGGAAAACAAAAATAGAAAAGAAATTTTTTTATTTTGAACTCTTCCTATTTTCCCTCCTAAAATATAGAGAAAAAATGGAGACATGAGAGCAAACATTACCAGCAGTGCTCTCTCACCCAATAAGTTTCAATTTTACTTTTTCTTTACTAAAAGGAAAGATGTAATCTCTGTTTTTTCTTTCCTCTTTAATTTCTATTTTCTTTTGCAAGCAAAGACAGTGTTAATGTCATCCTCTTGACTAACCCTAAATAGTGTAATCCGATATTCACTCAGGTTAATACTTACTCTTCTGGCCCCAAATATATTAACATTCTTTTAAAGCTTTTCCAGCCAATTCATATGGAATTTAGGACATTAAATGTGTAAAACTAGATGAAAGAATGCTAACAAAGTCCAAATGGACACAAATAACTTCAAATAAGAAAGACACTTTTATCACAATATAATTCAACTGAATGAAGCCTTAACAACAACTACTTGAGGTTGGCTACAATAATCCTTTCTTATTATTGCATTCTATCAAGAGACGCATCTTCTGTTATTCTTATTCCAAATTGATACTATTTTTAATCAATATTAGAAGTAGAGATAATGGTTTTCAAGCTTGGCAAGTCCTTTGTGGTTCAGTTGTTTCCCACATATTTAAGCTATAACGTTTTCAATATGGTACCAATGCATCCATGGTTCTAATATGATTATCAGTATAGAGGAGATGGGCATCCAGTTCTGTTGGACTATGTATAGAGACAAAAGTGTGCGATGTTTATGAGACACAACTATTCCCAGATCCAGCAGAGTTTTATAATAAGAAGCACAATAGGCATACAATTATCACAACCGAGATGATGATAAAACTCAAGAAATGTGCATCCAAAGAAAATAAGGAGTAGCTCCAATAGGTGATTAGATAAAGAAAAATTCAATTATACATATCTTCATATACAGTAATGTAATCTGAAGTGGTAAAAAATGATACAGGGACTTGCAATCTGACCGAAAGCATAGCCTTTGGTAAAGCACAATGGCAGGACAAGATTCATATACAGCAAAGGTCATCATCACTGATGAGAAGAATTGCAAAATAAGTTTGGAGTTGTAATCATTAATGGAGAATACTAGTTGATGTAGAATGGAATAATGAACTAAGATATGGATGACTGACATCAAAAGGTTGGAAGTTGGAACAACACTTCAATGACGACAATGATTGTGATTTCAGAGTCACTTTATTACTATGACCAAAATTTTAAGAATTGCTATATACCGTTTTTCTTTCTCATACTGAAAGAGATGTCATGTTTTTTATATATGCTGCTTCTCCTTCGTGGGTTGAGGAGTAATGTTTCTCAAATAGCCAAAGATATTATTTTTTACAAATAAACCTATATGTACTTTTAAGGAAAGGTCTCTTTTCACTTTTTATGAAAAAAAAAAACTTACTGTTTCAAATATAATATGCATATGGTAAAAAAGTATTCATATAAAGTTTGTCATCTCATGGATACTAACATCATATACCTATAGTAAAGAACGTAAGTAATTGTAAAAAGTAAATTATTGCTACATAGAGTCTATAGGGAAGATGGAATTTAAACACATCATTTATGTCAAATAAGCAGGGAATAAAAGAACATAATATGCATAATTATTCCTCATGAATCCAATGTTGGAGTCTGAAAGTGTCTAACAAGGGCACTCCATCCATTTAGGAGAACTTTTTCTTTTGATCAATCCATTTAGAGGAACAATGTAAAACTACTTTCAGGCCCACACCCGAAAGTTAACAAGAAAAGAATGCATCCCCCCCCCCCCCAATGTTTTCAAAAAATTGGCTTTCCCTCCATCAAAAGTGTCTGTGTGGCTGCCCATTTATGACAATAGTCCCCACATAGTAGGATGAGTAATGGCTTTCCAATACAACCATTCTCCTGAACAAGCACAAGTGACTTCCTGTCTAAGAATGTCAACCACCCACCCATTCAAGCCCCACCAAACCCATCTAAAATGAAGGAAGAAGTTTGTGGGATTGTTAATCAGGTTATGGGGTTATGTCTGATCAACAATTGCACAAACTCATTAAATCCACCAAACCCTGGAAAGCCCCCCTGCTAATCAGATTAATGTTTTTGGTGTGCCCATATCTATAAAAAAAATAGTTGTTGGTGTGCCCATATGATCCATTATCCCAGGATGGAGGTTCTTTTATAGACACGTATTATGTCTATGACAGGTATTGCAGAAATATATTAAGCTCAAAGAATTGAAGTGCTAAAAGGATGTGAATATTATAAAGTGATAGGGATCTTTGCATAAGAGCACTTATTTTTCATAAAATCAGTTACTGTAGAAAATATATTATGTCCATAGGATTCAAGTGCCACAGGGATATGAATTTATCAATCCATAATGACATGTGACAAGATCAATTAAATCCCCTAATCTGTTGTTTTTAGGGCCCATGAAATCAACCAAAAAATAAAAATAAAATAAACTCTGATTAGATGAAATAGACAGAATGTCCATCACTAATCAATCAGGAATGATATTTGGCTTTCTTGACCCAAATAAATGACAACTTAAAATCTGACCATCACCAAATAAATCAAGGCTAAATAGAGACTCAATATAACATGCCTGAAAAGGTGTAATTACTAGCCTATGTTTGGTGTGTATAGCATGTTGTACACAAAATATTCTTTCATTCATATCAATAAAATTTTATAGTTATTCATAAAAAAAACATGCCTCAAAAGGTATTTAAAAGTGCCAAATTGACAGTCAATATGAGATATGAAGCACACCAGTTGTGTATGCAAAATGTATGTGGTTTTTTTGGGCCGTTATAGACTTCTCAAGTGGAGGAAGTGCTTCTTCTATGTTTCGTACTCGAACCATCATCTTATGGCTTCTAGATGCAGTAGCCAATAATTGCTCCTGTAGGCCATGAAAAACCTCTGCTGCAAATCTATAAACACACCCAAGAACTTTCCTTAATAATTATACTTTGACAAATAACCTACAAATGTACATATATCAATCAAAAACTCAAAACCAGACATGTTCAAATTAATAGGATGATCACTTAAGGTTGAATGTCAACAAATAATGCAAATTTAAGGAGAAAAAGAAACAGTTGCAAATGTTAGAATGGGCACTCCAATTTGCATATTGTCCAAAGTTAGCACAAATCTGCATAATTTGAACAACAGCCTTTAAACCCACTACAATGTTTCAGCCATTTAGGGCATAACCGCATAATCCTATTATGGTGAACAAAACCATCAGGACAATGGCCATTACTTTGCTGTTGTAACAACAATTATTGTATATCTAGGACCTTTACCACTTCAAGATAAAATGACTTGCATATAAAATGAAAATCTCCACTACTGTTTTTGTTTGTGAAGTCCTGTTTTGTTTTGAATGGTGTAGTTGTTTGGTCTTTTGGGCAGAAAGGGTCAACTGGAGGGTCATACTTACCAATGTACTTGCTAGTTGAAGATGTTCCATGTCTGTAGATTGATACAGGAATCAAAAGCAGTGTATTTGATTATCTCAGTGTATGGAGATCTCAATTATCTCACTTTATCTCACAGATTCTTAGAAAAGTGTCAACAATTGCATCATTTTCAACTTTTTGAGTTAATTTAGTGAGTCATACAAGCTTGATTTTGTGTCAAAAATTTTCAAAGTAGTCCATAGTCATATTAAGAAGTCTAAAGGTCATCATTGATTAAAAAGCAGAAGACTAAAGCTCATTTTGAAGAGTTTTAATATGAACAACAAGACTCTTTCGGTGGTTAAATATCTTAAAAATGTAAATCCTTCAGGACTTACTACTAACGAAGAGATGACTTTCCCACGTTTGATGTATGTAAAAAAAGAAAAGAAAAAAAAAATCATGCATCGTACCAGACAACTCCTAAAGCATAAAGCAATGGGCACAGAAAACATAAACCCCTTTAAAGATATTAGTAATTGACAAACTACTAACATGACTAACTGAATAAAGACATCCTAAACATACAAAACTCTACATTTAAACCAATTTTTTTATTCTGTAAAGTAGTCGCTTCACATTGGATTATCAAAGTGGATCTCTAAGCTCTCCAAAATTCTCCAGTTTAATTCCATATCTTCATGGAAACATAAAAAAAAAAAGTAACTCCATTTTGTTGTATTGCATGGAGGACTACATTGAGCCTGAATGATTTCCCCGTCCACAATCACGCTGCTATATCCATATTCAAACAAGAACCAGCCCCAAATCTATTACCGTTCGAAGAAAGGCAATCTAAAGCAAAGAACTCTCAACAAGGGTAGGGCAGTTGGCCGAGAAAATAATCCCAGCAAAACAGTAACGTCACCTTATTATGAAGGTTAGAATAGAAACCAAAAACAAAATCACCCCGTAGCAGAGTTTCACACAGAACGAAGCTCGAACTCAATTAACTCCAATATAACCATTAGAAATTAAACATTGAGAACTTCACATTGCCAAGAAATACAAAGTTCATATTCAGGAAAATGAAGTAAAGACGCGAACAAATGAAAGAAAAGAAAATAAATAAATAAACAAAAAACTCACTCAGTCAGATCACCGAGCTGTCTTAAGATCCCAACAAGTCCAGAAACTGCTACTCCATCAAGAATAGCCTTTGGATCGTCCCTGTTTGCACCGTTGTAGAGCTCGGGAGTGCCCAAACCATACTCGTTCCTCACTTGAAACCGAACCAGAGGCATTGTTTCTTCTTCTACCTATTCTTCCTCTGGTCCTTCGCCTCCGTAGTGAAATCCTAAACTTTGAGAGGGATGGTCCCCTCAAACTGAGAGTTGCAGGCTTAGAGAAGAGAGGCCACAACAGAGCTTTAATGGCGCCAATGAATAACACAAAATATGAATAAATACAATAAATGGAGAAATGGTGAAGATGAGAGGGAGATTAGGTGATCGGACAGGAGCAGCTTAACTGCCAAGCAGCCTGGATCTCTCTCTCTCTCTCTCTGATCGAAGAGGTAACATTGCCAACTCTGCAAGGTATACTCTCGCACAAACATCATTACCGGTAACACTTAAATTTACATTCACACCCTCAAATTTCGTAAAATGACACATATGTCCCCACTCGACTCGTCTGTTGCTCCCGGCTCAAAAGACGAAAATAGCCCTACGGGTCACAACTCCAGATTTGACCTTAGTCCTTTGAAAAGTGTGTCTGTGTGCATATACTAGTCAAATAGTTCATAAATTTTTTATTCTGGATTTCTGTATTGTTTATGGGATACAGGGCCCACTTAATTAGGGTTTTCTTTCCAGTCTACAGACTTTGAGATCTTCATGGAATTAATGGGCTCCCCACTTTCCCATCTCTCAAATTCTTACTGAATTTTTTCCCAAAAAATAGTTTACTAAATTAGGTGGGAAAGATTTTCGACTAGTCGTCCAGGAATATGATTTACACGTGGCAGCATTTAAAAGGTAAAAATTTGCCACATCAACTTCTATGATATAGAATGCTTCAGCACAAGAATGATGTTTTGGTGGAAACAGAGTAACTTGTTAAAATGAAAATTACATTATCTGTAACTCTCCACCACTGTTAGCTAGCTTGTTTTAACCGATGAGGATTCTGTCAAATTGGCGCAACGAGAAAATAAAAGCCTCTAACAATTACATGGTTTTCAAAACCGGATCAGACCAGAAAAATCGGGAATCGGTCACTTAATTGGTTTCATTTTCTCCAAAAACCAGATTTTTCCTTAAAACCGCTGATTTTGATCAGCGAATCATTGAATCGGATGGTTAACCGTTCGAACTGTTAAAACTGTTTTGACCTTTTTTTTGAATTTTTTTTTATTTTCTGTTAGATGGATCAAGCGTTCAATTCGAATGGTCAGACCGTTTGATCCGATAACCAGACCCCTGACCAATTTGGTCACCAGGTTGGTTTTAAAAACCATCAACAATTAACAAACATCTGCAATATTCTATCTCAAAAACCAATAAAAAATGTCACATCAAAAGAAAATCACATTGTATTTTTTTTTTATTTAGTGGTTGTTTTTCTTTTAAAAAACAAAATCATACATATTGGCGATTAACAAGTTTAATACATCCAAACAAGAAGCGATGGTCAGGTAAGTGGACCTCACGTGCAAATAAAAATTGAAAACCCATATAATCTAACCCCACTCCACCCCACCCTTGTTCCTCCCCTACCAAATAAAAATTGAAAACCCCAAGAAAAGAAAAGCCAATGAGTGACAAACAAATTAGGATTCACATAGTCTAATTAGTGAGAGCCTGAGCCTCCCCATAAACCATAGCTCTTTTCTCAACTTTTGGTTAACTTAAGCAGCTGGTTTCTAGGGTTATGAGCCAGCCAGCACCCAACCATTAACAATGTGGTCCAGACCCACAAACAGTGGTGTAGATTCAAGAAATTCAGATCTCATGAAGATGGACTAGGGGCTCACCAGTCACCATGAATATAGGAAGGGGACTGGACTGCCCTAGGGTTACCATTTTCATCTGAGACACTGAATTTCAGTGTCCAAGTTAGAAGTTGGCATATGTGATGAATGGCCCCAAACATGATAATACATGGCTGAGAGGTTAGTGTCAGTGTCCTGGTGGGTGTCCAGTAGAGGAAACAGATGAACCCAAATCTGGGCTGGGGTAGGACAACCAAAATTGTATCCGTCCCCAAAAAGGTAGCCCTTATCTTTCTAATAGATGACTAAGAAAAAAATTTGGGTGTCTAGGCTGTCAGTAGGGCTCACCCCAAATTCTTTGTAACAGCATCCGTGTGTTCGATGCCGTGAGTGCTGCTCCGTATATATGAGACGGCCAATGTATTCTTTTAATAAATCAGCCACATGGGGTGAAGAGGACAATTCAGATCATCCATTGAATAGGCAAACCTTATGGCTAGGCAAGTGTTGAGTGCTCCCCTCCATGTATCTTTGTAGGGCTCCCAACCCCACCATACTCAACTTCACACTTTTGGGTGATGATTCTGTCCTCAAATCTCTCTCTTTCTCTCAATTTCAAATTAAATATCAAACTTGAGAAAATGACAAAAAGATAAAAAGACAAGGATTTCATTAATCTGGCTGAATCTTGCCACATGAGAAGCCAATTATGTGATGTACATGTTCATGTTGATTACTTTTGAACTACCTCAAATTAAGGTGCAAAATAGAATTAGATATATCTAAATCCAAAATTGATTTATTAACATTCGGATTTACACACAGACAGAATCATATTTGCTTGACTTATATTAAATCCGAATCAAATTTAGATTGCAGTGGAACATTGAACAACATTAACACATTAAACTACAATTTATTGAAACATTATATTATTAATAAAATAAACTAAAAATGACTTGAATTTTGTACTATGAACAAATTGAATTGAAAATAATTTCTACGGAAATTACACTTATGACAACATTTTAGTAAAAACACAACATTCAAACCGACTTTATTAATATATGAATATTATGTATATTTAAGTCGAATTGATTAATCCTATCAGATTGTTTATGGGTGGATTGTTTGGTCCAATTAGAAATGAATCAGAAGTGGACCACCCTTAATCAGATCGAATTCAAAACTATATTCGGACTAATGGATATGGTTAGCAGCCACAAATTTTTTTTTTTTTTTGGATATTACTTTTTAAGTGAACTGTACAACATCACATCAATAGTCAAGTGATCACACAATTTATATACATGATAATAGTGAGATCTGAAACCACACCACCATTGGGACAATTCATGCAATGCACCAACTAGGCTACCCCTTAATTTCAGCCACAATGTTAGATAATGTGGTAACACGAATCTCTTTGCTACTGAAACCAAAGTTTAAGGTATCGATACTCTTGATGCATTTTTTAGGTGTATCCAAGGTTTTTGAAACATCAGAACTCTACTTTATTATTAAATTTTTGTTTTGATAGTTGAGCAGTACAACATCTATTAGGTTGGGCCTGTTTGCGATGTAAACCTCATTGATGTAAAAATCCATCGCCGGTTCAGTTTTGTCAGATTTGTTTACAGTGTAAATCAAGATCGATGTAAAAGTCCACTCTCAATTCAAATTTGTCGGTGTTTGGATGGAGTGGGGTTTTACACCTAACTTATAGTAGAATTTTACATCGATTAACAATGTAAATATTACACCGATAAAATTCATGTAATATTACATCAATGATCATGCTTTTCAAAGTTCAACAGTTAGAGATTTTAAAATGTTAGATGTAAAACTCCATCAATGGACTTTTATATTGATGAGGCTTTACACTGCAAAGAAACACAATCTTAATGACTTAATCATTTAAAGGGTTTAAAATCCTAAAAACACATGTATTGATAACCCTAGAAGTTGATATATATATCATATGATATGCATAATACATTACAATATTTTAAACCTTAAGACTTCGTTTGAAAACAATGCAAATAAGTGTGAATGTAAATATATAGAGTATAAAACGGTCTATATAAATTGCAAAATTGGGTTAGTTTTGCACCTGTAAATTTACCTTCTTACTAAACAAACTTTTTACTGTAATGGATGTAAACACGAATTCCAATAAAACATATGCCTTTTTTATCAAAAGCCTACTTGAATGCTTTTTATTAATGTACTTTACATCTTATCATTAATGTAAATATGCATTGAAAAATGTATTTTTTTTTTTTGTGTCATTTATCAGTGTATAAATATAATATTTCCAAATACAAGCAAAAATGAACCAGAATGTAAATTTACCCTGAATTGGAATTTACACTCCATTTGCATCAAACGCAGCCTAACTGAAACTCATCCTCGCAATAAATTTCGCCTTGGAGGTTTGGTTGTTGAGTTAAAAAAAAAAAACCTGCCCAACCAACATTATTACTCAAAATATCTTGAAATAGGAAGCAAATATATCTTTTTTTTTGTAGAAAAGGAAAATATATTTTCTATTCATTAACGGGTACCCAACATGGGAAAGGGAGTACTCACAGATAAACGTGTCCCACTTCGTCAAGCTGTATGGATACATGATCTGAACCAGCAGGCCCAGTTAATAATCTAGTACCAAACAATGAAACATTAATTGAAGACAGTTTCGAGGTGGGTCTTGGTTCAAGGTGGAGCCCTCACATTGAGGAACGACAGTTTTGACCAGTGGATTGGAATTTTAAGGGCATTGCCAGTACAAAGGTGGGGATGAGTTATGATTTATGAGTGATGGTCTGTGGCTGTTGGGTGGAGGATTCCAATTTGATACTGGAGAGTACCACCCATTTGAGGGACCTCTCTTTCAATTCAACCCCTTTTCTAAACAAAACATGGATTTTTCGTTTCCGTATTTCTAAGATTCAATCCCTTTTTTGTTATAGAGCCTGAGCTTTGTTTCATCTTCTTTATTTTATTTCTAAGAACAATTCTCTCAATTAGTCTGTTTGTAATTTAAAAATATGATTCATCATTGAACCAGACAGCCTAAAAGATGACCCGAGGCAATCTACACAGCTGACCGGTTCTCTGATTCTGGTTCATTGAGTTAACGAATGGGGAAAGTCCATCCCTCGTACCCATATGGCCATAATCCCCAATCCCCAGTTGCAGCAAGATTTGATCCCAACCCAAGTCTTTATTGGAATGAACCACCCACCATACAAACGGGCCCATCCATCGGTTTGTAGCATATTGATATTTTGGACCATAGCTGTGGGCTGTTTTGATTGTTTTATCACAAATCGGCTGGTTGAATTTGGTTCCATGTTACCCCCCCCTCTCTCTCTCATACAAACATATCATCCAGTTTGGACTAATTAGGTCCAAGAAAGATGGGACCAATTAAAAATCAGCCTGGGCCCAGAATTTTAGTGATACACACATCGTTGGGGCCAACAGCATTAATTGAGAAGGACGTACCTGATGTAATTAAGTAAGGCAGGTGAAACAAATTTGTAAGACCTGCACCAGAGTGGTCCTGGTTAGTGGGGTTGATGGCCTAATCCTGTTGGACCAGTGACTTAAGCTGGGTGGGCTCAGTGACAACAAAGTTGGCCAACAATGAATTTACAATAGAAACTATTATTAAGTATAATTTAATGGTTCAACTGATAAAATTAACCGGTTTGTTTAGTTAGAACCGTCAAATGTTGCAGTGAATCCCAGATTTAATGTCAGAACCAAAGAAATGGTTCAGTGTCAGATAACAAGCGTACACCAGCGATTAATTATAAACTGGATTGCACCCCACCCCCCCTCTCTCTCATGACTACTACACACACTTGCATGATTCACCAACTGGAACATCCAATGGTTGTGCTAAAATCTTGGGAGGGTAGAGAACATAAAGAAAGATGAATTCATTAAATAATCATAAGCAGCCCAGGGCTATTTCCTGTTAATTAATTTCATCTTTTTCACAAAGGACACAAATATGTCAGTGGATATAACAGCTAGTAGAGTGAACAAAGTTAGGACTATTTCTGATGAGGAGCTACTGTTTAATGGGTTCTACCAAATTAACAAATCCATTAAAACCAACAAATACATATGATTGGATGGGATAAGATAGTTAAAAATCAGTGAAATAGATTATAAGTAATACAATCTGATTATTTAAGACTTAATTGCCAACTAGTAAAGCTTAAAATAATTTAGTAGACTTAAAATATGCCCAACAACTCCAGTATCAAATGGATTGTATACTTGTCCTTTTTTTCAAGAAAGATTTCATCTGGATTTTTTAATAATTTAATAATAGTTTTATAAGGTTTCTTTTATTAGTTAACTAATTAATTGAACCAAGCTGACCTTGAATAAGGGTCTCTACTAGTCCCCTTTTAGGATTCCTTTTCTACAGTGTTTGCTAATCTTCATGGGAAACAACAATTGGAAAAATAAAACAGTATCAGTCAGTGTACAGCTTCACAGTGTTAGAGTTGTAAAGATAATCTTTATACAATGTGTGTTGTACTCCATAATAGAATCCATCAAGTATTGGTTGTCTTGAAAGGCTCTGTACTCCTTTCAATCTTTCATATATTAATGTGTAGGCAAAAGAGTTCTTTAATGTATTAAAGTTGGTAACTGTCTATTTAATGGTTATGGAGAGAAGCAACTTGTCACTTGTCAGATATACTGCTGTTTCTTAGCCTTTGTTTACTTGTACTACATATTTCATTTGCATTAATGCAAATGAAGATAGTGTAAATTTTGGCTCATGTTTGTTTTGGGTTTCACCTTGCTTAATTGTTTGAGATGCAAATGGGAGCAAATGGATAGGAATGCAAGTCAAGTGCTCCCTGCTTTCGAGATAGTATAAATTTATGGGATGTGATGAAGATGGTGCAAATTTTGCATTGGTTTTTTGGATGGAAAATTTGCATCATCAGTGAGTACAAATAAGATACAAAAAAAAAATAAAAATTTCTTATTAGATCGAGACTGAGACTCAGAGTGCAAATCAATGATGCAAACAAATGTGTGCAAAGCTGCAACCAGGTGCAAAATTTACACCTACTTTGGACTTGAACTGCGAACAAATAGGGCCTCAACCTCAAGAAATGGACATGGAAGGCCTGAAACAACCTAGCTACGTTCAACTAAAAGAAGGAAAATATGTAAATACTCAAAAGTAAATAAGTTAGAAAACATGTTGGCATTGGTAAAGAGATCATTCATGGCATGGAGCTTGGTTGTTTCTAAACATACTTGGGAAATGCATCATTATCTGATCCTTGTCCCAACCATGGTTTTGAAAATCGGATCAGACCAGATGGTTGGACTGGTTGACTTGGAAACCGGCCAGGTAACTAGTTCTGTTTCATCCTAAAGCCGTTTCTGGGCCAAAAATTGTTCATTTGGTCAATGACCCACTGACCCAGACAGTCAAACCATCGACTCATCAACCTGGACAATGGTTTTTGGCCGTTTTGTTTTATTTATCTATTTATTTATTTATTAAATCAAAACATGTCATCCATTTGAATCAGGCAGTCAAACCGTTCGACCCGAAAACCAGTGGCTAAAATGGTTCTATGTCCAGTCCGATTTTTAAAACCTTGGTCCCAGCCATATTTGATTCACTACATGCATTTTGTTTTAGGGGTGAGCAAAAAAACTAAAAAACTGAACCTAAAAATCGATTGACCAAACCAGTCGGTTTGGTTTTAGTTAACCAATATAGAAAACCGACGGTTAACCGAACCAGCTGGTATACATATATTTCTATATATTTTATAAATTAATAAATTGCACTATATAAATATATATTTATAATATATTATTTATTATTTAAAATATAATATTATATATATTTATAATTTTTATCATATATTTATATAATATATTGTAAAAATCAAAAAATTGAAAACCCGGCGAATTGAATTGATGGTTAATCAACTAGCTCCGGTTCAGTTTCAATTACCGGTTTTCCAAAAACTGATAATACCGATTTAGTTAAAAAAAGCCCCATAGTTAATCGAATCGTGAGCACCCCTTTTGCCATTCAGTTCTGAAAATACCTAGAAAATGCATATCCTAGCTATAATAATTATTAGGACATGTCTATGATACCAGAAAGCCATGATATCGAAAGGCTTTGACCAATCAAAGCCTCCATGAATTTTGATGAAAATTCACCAATTTTATGATACCAATTGATTAGATATCATGTCTTTCTTACGTCATAATCTAATTATTGTTGTGTTGTCTCATATTTCCTTTTTCATGCATTGTTCTTAAATAGTTTCTTATGGACGAGGCTCGAGCTCAAGCTTGAGCTCGGTTCGAGTTAGAACCTTGAGCTTGAGCTCGACTCAAGTCAAAAGCTTATAAATTCAAGTTCGGCTCAATTCAAGCTCGATTTGAGAAAAATGTTTTATAAAAATAAAAAAATTATATACAAAAAATATTTTTTTATTTGATATTTAAAAAATTAAGAATTATAATAATTAGTTTCTTATGGACGAGGCTCGAGCTCGAGCTTGAGCTCGGTTCGAGTTAGAACCTTGAGCTTGAGCTCGACTCAAGTCAAAAGCTTGTAAATTCAAGTTCGGCTCAACTCAAGTTCGATTTGAGAAAAATGTTTTATAAAAATAAAAAAATTATATACAAAAAGTATTTTTTTTATTTGATATTTAAAAAATTAAGAATTATAATAATTAGTTATTATTATATATAATATTTTTATCATATATTATTATTATTATTATATTTATATATGTATATAGCTATTCGAACTTGACTCGCAAGTCTCACAAACTAAGCTTTATAAGACCTAAACTCGACTCGACTAATAAACGGGACTATAAATTAGACTCGGGTTCAATTTAAATGGAACTAAACTGAACTTTTCACAAGCCGAACTTGAATAACACATGAGAAACTCATTCGTGACCATCCCTAGTATTGGCATTTCCTACCCATTTCCCTTTATAATTCCTACCATTTCCACTACTACAATTTAGTTGAAATGCATTTAAAGAGAAGTTCATATATATATATATATATATATTAAGATGAGCTTATTTTTAGATCGGCTGTATCAGTTAACTGCTATAAAAGTATGCAGAAATGAAAATAGGAGGGTGGAAAGTCATAAATTTGCTTTTAAATTTTATAGGTATTAGGATAATCAAATATGTACAGATTTGGGAATAATGGAGATATGATGTCAGATTTATCATCAGAAAGGTTAATTTCGTAATTTTCCAGTCATTGCATTTGAGCATAATGAAATTTTGCATTGAAGGAATGGTTTCTCATTTCTGAGATTGAGAGCGACACACATAGTAGCAGTGGTGACTACAAGTCACCAACTAGTCACCTAACAACGAACCTTCGTGGGGGATTGTGACTATATGTCACATCCTCTCATAAATCAGCATTCGACTTTATGAAGGTGGGTCCCCAAGTCACCTAAGTGCCACAAACGCCTAAGTCACATCCTCTCATAAACGCCCTCATATATACATTTTGAGGGCGTTTCCATTTTTATTTATCCCATGTGATGGTTAATGATGCCTATGTATTTATGGTACTAAAATATAATGCATTTTGAAAATTCATTCATTAGTGTGCTAAATACATTTATAACGTTAGGGAATAAAATCTATTCAAGAATCTTACTTAATAGTCTAAGCTTTTAGGTTAAATGATTATTTGAGAGTAGAAAAATCTATTATATAAAGGTTAGTAAATGAAAAAATCCAGTGTATTGGTTTAAAATTTTTTAGACCCTTGGAGAGTTTTGAAGTGAGAATTGATGTAAATGTACATCGATAAAATTGGTATATCATTTACATCGATTTAAGATGAAAAGATCAAATAAAAAAGTGGTTTATTTACGTCTCAAACAAACATCTGAAAATGTGGACTAGGTGAGGAGCTTTAAACCAATCCACTTTTACACAAGAAACAAACGCGGGCAAATGTAAATTAATAGTGGGGTTTTATGTTGATTCGCATTTACACCCTAACCACATACAGTCTTTAGGAAAAATCTATGCCGCTAGAAAGACATGATATGGAAAGGGCTTTTACCAATCTACCATGAATTTGATAAATAATCACCTCCTTGGTTACCACTTTTACAATATTGGTTGATTGATAACAATTTTTTTTCCGGTATTGTTCATAGTGGAACCCTAAAATATAGTTTGTTTTTATTTATTTTTTAACAAAGGCAATTATGTTAAGATGGTGATTAGGCCACGTTTCGTTCTTGATAAGCCAAATATATCTATTGGTAAAAGACAAAAGATACCTTGTTTATAATGATAATAATTAATATATTGGAGTAGTTATTGATTTTTTTTGGATCATTCACTAAAACACCCCATATAATTTGTAATCAATTTGCTTAATCAACCTTCCATTAGATGATAGTGGAAAATGACAATTTTGACCCTAATGTCCATTTAAATGATTTTAATTAAAAAAATGAAAATACAATTTTTACCCTTAATAAGATACGAGCAACCATTCTATTTGGTTCTATTTGGTCATTTTTTTGTATGAAAATTATTATGGATACTTTTGGAATAAACAGTCATGGGCCTATGTCCTTAAACATTTTCCACTCTGTTTAGGTGGTGATCATGTTACTATTTTCAAATGGACAAACAAACACTTCTTAGTGAAAGGTCAATTAAACTAATAGGTTCCAAACTATATGGGTGTTTTAGCAAAATGAAAATTATAGGATAGGTTTAAGCAAATCCATGAAATTATAGAGGTGTTTTAGTAAGCTATCTTTCTTTTCATTTTTGAGATAGCCGTGAAGGTAATTCATTGCATCATCCATTAATACAGACAGGATAGAGAAATTGTCGACTTGGGATCTGCTACCCACAAGTTGTACCCACATCCATACCCACAGAGATGAGAGCACCACCACCATGTATTGGGAACATCTCCCCATGAATGACAATAAGGGAGATATTCCTAATGTATAGTTGTCATGTCTCGTGAGTAGAGATGTGGGAACATCTCGTGGGTAACAGATCCGGGCTCGAAATTGTCACGGGTGCACAGAAGATTCCTCAATCGACAATTAGGGTATTGGTTCACTAAGGCTATGTTTGGTTTGAAGGAAAAAGTAGGAAAATGAAAAGAAAGAAAAGGAAAAGAAATCTTTATAAATCTTGTATAGATTTTCCTACATTTCTCTTCCTTTTTCCTTCAAACCAAGCATTTGCTTCCACCACTTCAGGTGGGCTCTTAAGAAAATCAATTGCTTCCGACACAAAATCCCCTTTGTACTTTGTAGTTGCGTATAATGAGGCCCGCACCATATTTGATGGTAGATGACATGAGGCTCCACCAATATGGGAGCAATTTAGTTTTATAAAACATATCCTTTTCAAGAGTGTGCCCCTTCACAAAAATTGGATGTGCCCCACATAACTCTTGGTTTTATTAAAAGTAAAACAAGAATCTATACCTTTTAACTTTGTTTTAGTGCCCATTTGGAAAGGCTTTCACGGAGCGGCTTCTAACCTTACAAGCCAAGTCCCACACGGAAAGCCTGGAAGGTATGTTTGGTGAAAAATCGGAAAAGCCTCAATATATTTTATTTAAGCTCAGTTTGGAAAGAATATAAATACAAATATGTACAATACAAGGTTTTATACTTTACATATTTATATTCATACTCCTTCCAAACTGAGCCTTAATTGAAAAGACAACTTTCCAATCAAGCTGTTTTAGTAATTTCTTCAAAGCAGTTTAGTGAAAGCAATTCAATCAAAGCTAAAGTCCTCCCAAATGAGCCCTTAGACCCATTTCAACTCTATATATGTGTGTATGAGCCCAGCCTAGATTGTTGGAGCGTTAAACCTGTTACCCCTCATCAAAAAACCAGTCTAAGACTCGGGTAGGTTTGGAAATTATTAGGGTGTTTAGTATGTTAAAATGTAGTTTTGTTTCTGTTATATTTTTAGCTCAGGCTTATTATAACATAAAATAAGTTCTTCTCGTGTACACATGCATGGAGTACGTAGAGTTTTTTTTATTTAATTTTTAAAGCTACATATTTTGCTTTCCAAGCACATGTGCAACCCCGTCAGGCTGGCTTTCAGAAAAATGGGAGGGCCCGATTGACCTGCTGTCCAGCAGGAAAGCTGGGTTTTGGATTCAATCCTCACAAGACTGTACTCACACCATTCTCACAGTTACTTGCAGCTGTGTATTAGAAATATCTCTCTATGAATAAAAGTATATAAGTACCGAGATATTTCCAATACATAATTACAAATGGCTGTGAAATGGTGTTAGCATGATCTTGTGAAGACTGAATCCGATTTCATGCCAAGGATGGATTTCATAATACTTCTAAAAAACCTAATTTGCAGGACATATGGAAACAATATGGATCCATACAGACTTGGAAAAGGTCTGGTCCCGTTTTGACAAAATGTATCCGTTCAAGCTCACTCGTGCAGAAGTTCATTTGTGTTGAACATCCTTGAATTTCATTTCAGAAACCAAGCCACACAATTCCAAGCTTTCCTGTTGTTGGTAAGGTTCAAGTGTGAAGGCTCAGTTTGGAAGGAGTACAAATCCAATATGCAGTCTACAAAATTTTGTATTTTGCACTGAACATATTTGTATTTGAAGTGAGCCAAAGATACTACGGGCCTACGGCCCAAAGACCTCTTACAGTTCTATTAATATCTTTCCACGAATTTATAATTATAGAATAGGAGCGTTTATAGGCATTAAATAAGTTACCCATGGTCGGGCTCACTCTGGGTTTGGGCGGCCCAACCCAAGCTTAAAGAGTTGGGCTTCAATTTTGAGGGTATAGGTGCCTTCGAGTTTAAAGAGTAGGACTTGACCTGAATTTGGGTTAGGCTTGGATTGTGATCACAGAAAGTTCAAACCCAGTCTATCCCAACCCGATTCCACTTGTTCAAACGTAAATAAATCGACAAAGCCTGTTGGAGCCTGCACATGCCTAAACAAATACTAAGCTGTGTTGGATCTAGGTTTGACTGACCTGGATTGGCAAACTTATTGGGCTTCGACCATGGGCGAAGGCAAGGGCATAAAAGACCTTTCTTCTTTAGCCATGCTCATCCTCTGTGTACCAAAACTTGCCAGGTAGGACTTAAGAGAGGTTGACATGGACAAACATGGGGTTTTATTTTGGGCTATCACATAAATTAAATTGTTAATTGTAACAAGGCTGCTCAGGTGGTTTCTAGACATGCCCTATCCATTAATCATGTGTGTACCTGGTGTTTGGCATCGACACCTCACTTCCTTATTAAAACATTACGCTAAGGCCCTGTTTGTTTGTTTTGAAGTCTGATATTTAAAAGTGTAATAATTATATTAAGATGTATATTGGTATTAGTGAACTTTTCTTTTCCTCTGAATTCTGAATGCAGAGAATGTTATTCTGAATTTTGAATTTTAAAAATTATCAAATAGTCATTTTGAACCCATATATGAGAGTTTTTGTTTGTCTTTTTTGGGGTAATCATTGGAAAACAAAAAATTGTACAATTGCATTTTAAGAGATAAGAGATAAACCAACAACCATTTTTCTCTTAAAGTTAAAAGATTCCTCTTAAGAGATAAGAGTTAAGAGGAAACGAATAAACCCTAAGGTTGTGTTTGGACCAATTAATGAACGCTTAGTATGAAGGAGTAAAAAAAAGGGGGAAATTCCCGACTAGTACCTATACTTTTGGCCTAGTGTCACTTTTGTCCCTGAACTTTAAAACATGACATTTCAGTACCCAAACTTTCAAAGCATGCCAATTTAGTACCTACCGATAACCAGTTGTTAAGTGGCATTTGAAAAGACACAAATGCCCATTGAGTGTTATCTAATTTTCTTTATCAACCATCCAAACGTTGATAAAAAATGAACAATCCCAAATCCTTGCCTCTTGTTCTCAAGAAAGTTGGGGTCACGTCTCCGTGGGCATTCTAGTAACCTACAACTTTCTGGAATAGAAGAGGCAAAGATTTGGGATTATTCATTTTTTGTCAACGTTTGGATGGTTGATAAAGAGAATTAGATGACACTCGAAGGGCATTTGTGTCTTTTCAAATGCCACTTAGTGGGTTGGTAAACGATAGGTAATAAACTGGCACGTTTTGAAAGTTCGGGTATTGAATTGTCACCATGGTTTTAAAAATTGACGTAGAAATGGTACTGATGTTGCGCAATCCGGGCACTCCTAGCTGGCTTCTGACTGGCTCCTAATTGGCAACGGACGACACCCGAGAAGAAGACGATGAAGAATTCCCGGGGGACTTGTTCGGTGGTAATATTCCGATGCTTAAGTTAGAACGCTGGGGAAAAAAGTGAAGAGTGTAAAAAAGGCTAAGAGTGTAGGTCGCACTAGATCACTGAGTTAGCTCGAGAGCAAGTAAATTTCAGATAAGATCTCAGATGTTCGAGAGAGAGAGAGAGAGAGAGTCCTTCCTTTCAACTAGGAGGCTCTTATATAGGCGTCCTTGTCAAATCGAGCGTAACTGCCACTGGGCTTCTATCACAACCGTTATCTGCCAGGGCTGCACAAGTAACCATTGCAGGGTATTACCCAACTGGATGAGTGACACGTCCCGAGGGGACAGGCATGCCACTATCTGTGGAGAGACATGGGTGCAGTCTGTTGAATTGGCAGGGACTGCACTGTCAGTCAGGAGATGTGGGCGCAGTCTGACGGGTACGGTCTTGTCAGATAGAAGCTTCCTGAAAGCATCGCGTCGCTTAGTCGCAAGCTACCTTGTAGCGAACTATCCTGTCACGTAGCGAGCTACTTTGTAGTGAGCTCCTTGGGGTACTTCGAGGTGACTCCTCTCAAGGTTTCCTTTGGGGCAGTTTTTCTGCCTAAGTGTTGGAGTGAGCTGGTTATCCTAGTTCGCGAGCTGGGATAGACTTGTCTTGGAGTATTCCCTTTCAATAGCTCGGGGGACCTCGAGCTCGCGTTGCCCCCTATAGCCTCTCTTACTTTGGCTAAGTAGGCAATCATAGTCTGTTCGCGAGCTTCGTATTCTCCTATGACCTGATTAACCACGAGCTGGGAGTCACTGTAGATGATAATATGCTTGAATTTCATTTCTTTGGCTAGAGCTAGCCTGACTTTCAACGCTTCATACTTTGCTTCATTGTTGGATGCCACGAACTCGAAGCGTAGTGCATACTCCAGTTTCGTGCCACTTGGGCCGTGCAGAACTATTCCGACTCCGCTGCCCTGTTGGTTCGAGGAGCTATCTACGTGAAGCATCCAGGGCTCCTCATCCCAGTTCATGCTTGACCTAACTAGGAGAGAGCCGCACTAGTTGCTACCTCACGATGCTCAGACTCAACCGGCCTGGGAGTTCTGGGCTCGTCCGAACTGGGGGCCTCGTGCTCAATTGGCTTGGGGACTTCGGAGCTGAAAGTGCACTCCACGACAAAGTCTGCTAAGGCTTGGGCCTTAATAGCAGTTCATGGCTTGTATTGGAGGTCGTACTCACTGAGCTCAACGGCCCACTTCGTCAGTCGACCAGAGACCTCGGGCTTGAGTAGGACTTGCCTCAGAGGTTTGTTGGTGAGGACGATAATAGTGTGAGCTTGAAAGTACGGACGGAGTTTTCGGGTTGCAATAACCAGTGCGTAGGCTAGCTTTTCTATCTCCGGATATCTTGTCTCTGCTCCCTGCAACACTTTACTAACGTAGTAGATAGGTCGTTGTACCTGATCTACTTCTTTTATTAGTATCGAGCTGACCACTTCGTCACTTGCCGATAGGTACAACTCTAAAACATCGCCCTCTTTGGGCCGGGCTAAGACCGATATGTTAGCGAGGTACTTTTTGAGCTTGTCAAACGTGAACTGGAAATCTTGGGTCCATTCAAACCCTTTGCTTTTAATTGCCTTAAAGAAAGGTAAGGCAGTGATTTGCCGACTTGAACATGAAGCGGCTTAGAGCGGCTATTCTGCCGTTCAACCTTTGAACCTCTTTCATTTTCCGGGGTGGTCTCATATCTAGGATGGCCTTTATTATGTCCGGGTTGGCTTCAATGCCACGTCGGTTTACAATGTATCCCAGGAATTTACCCGAGGTGACGCCGAAGACACACTTATTCGGGTTCAACTTCATATAAAATCTATGCAGGACTTCAAAAACTAAATGCAAGTCTTGTATTAAGTCACACGAAAATTGGGTTTTAACGACCATGCCGTCTTGTATTAAGTCAATGGCTCAAACAGTTTATTTACAAGTCTTTGAAAGGTTGCCTCGACATTTTTTAGCCAAAAGGGCATGAGCTTGTAGAAGTACAGGCCGAGCTCGGTTATGAAGGCAGTCTTTTCTTCATTCGCCGAGTCCATCCTGATCTGGTTGTAGCCCGAGTAGGCATCTAGGAAGCTCAACAACTCATGCCCCGAGGTTGTGTCCATTAGACGGTCGATCTTGGGAAGTGGGAAGCAGTCCTTTGGGCAAGCTCGATTCAGGTTGGTGTAGTCGACGCACATGCACCATTTACCGTTAGCCTTTTTCACCAAAACGGGGTTGGCTACCCAGCTCGGGTAGTGGACTTCCCTAATAAAATTGGCTGCAAGGAGCTTCCCGACCTCCTCGTCGACTTCCCTCCAGCGCTCTAGGGCTAGGTTGCGCTTCTTCTGTCTAACGGACCTAACTACAAGATCAGTATTAAGCTTATGAGTTATGATGCTAGGGTCTATGCCGGGCATTTCTGCCGCAAACCATGCAAAAACATCTAAAATTTTAAGTAAAAAGCGTACCGGTTTAGATCGCAGAGGCTCCTCAAGGGAAGCACCGATCTGAAGCATTCAGGATGGGTCCTCCGTCGAACCTGGAATGGAGACGGTCTCTTCGGTGGGTGCAGCTCGCTCCTCGCTCTGCTCCGTAGGTCGCTTCAGCTCGAGGTCATCGGCCACCTTGGCTTTCCCTTTGAGGGTGGCGACATAGCATTTGCGGGACTCAACCTTGTCACCTCGTGCTATCCTAATTCTGAAGTCTGTGGGGAACTTCATGGCCAAGTAGTAAGTGGACACCACAGCCCGTAAGGCATGGGTAATCGGCCGACCTACTATGGTGTTATACGGGGAGAGGGTTGCGACCACTAAGAAATCGTGGTTGAGCCTCACTATGCTAGGCCAAGTGCCGACTTCCACTGGTACTGTAATCCTTCCTAGGGGCCTGACTTCCTCTCCACTGAAGCCTACCAGAGGAGTATTCGCGGGCTTCAAGTCGCTCTCTTGGAGCTGAAGTTGATCGAATGCTGCTTTGAAGATGATGTCCACTGAGTTGCCTGAATCAACGAGGACGCACCTGACTTCGAAGTCGTTGATCTTCACCTTTATGACGAGCACATCATCATGGGGGTAGTGGACCCCACGTGCGTCGTCTTCTGTGAAGAAGATGGGGTCTTCCATCCTTGGCCGCTTTGGGGGGTTCTGTTCTTCCCTGGCGGCCTCGCGAGCTACGGCTGAGGTGCAGCCCGCGACAATCGAACCTCCAACTATGACGTGGATGGTCCCCCGAACTGGTCTCTCTTCGGGGGCTACTTCTGCGGCTGTTCCGCTTGCCTACTGGACTCAGGAGTGTCTCTACTCTGCTCCCCTTGCCAACCTGCTTTATTATTATTATTATTATTATTACTTTGTACAAAATTTCTCAGATATCTGCGACGAATGAGTTCTTTTATCTCATCGCGGAGATTTTTACAACTTTTGGTGCTATGACCGTGATCTTTATGAAAGCTACAATACAAATTTTTATTTCTAACATTAGGGTCCGCCTTCAGCCAAGGTCGCCACTTCATGTACGGGGCGTCCTTGATCGCCCTGAGGATCTTGGTCCGCTTTGCGTTGAAGGGCGTGTAGTCCCTTTCTGTTGCTGGAGCTCGGAAAGGCTGATTTGGCTTTACCCCCCGAGCTTGGTCCTTCTTCCTGCTGTTGCCCTGAGCTGGGGGCTCTGGCTCCCTCTTCCTTTTCTCAAGGGCCTGCTCGCCCTTTTGGTTGATTTCTTCCTCTGTCCCTATGAACCGATCTGTGAGCCTGAGGAACTCGGTCACGATCTTGGGCTGGTTGAAAACTACGTGCCACTTGAACTCTTAGTGACTAAAACCTCGCTTGGCTGCGGTGAGGTGAACTACTGGGTCCAGATCGAGTATCTGCAGACAAGCGTCGTTGAACCGCTTGATGTAACTCCGAATGGACTCCCCTTCCTTTTGAACTATGCCGAGGAGGCTTTCCTGAGTTCTCGGGCACCTCTTGCTGGTGACGAAGTGGGAGGTGAAAACTTGCATGAACTGCGCCCAGCTTCTTATTGAACTGGGCACGAGGTTTCGGTACCAGGTGCGGGCTACCCCTTTGAAGGTGGTGGAGAAGGCCACACACATGGTGGATTCGCTAGCTTTTGCCAGGTGCATCTGGGACTGGAAGGCGTCCACATGATCATTCGGATCAAAGGATCCATCATACTTGTCTAGTGGAGGGAACCTGAAGTCCCTTGGCATGGGGACAACAAGGAGTTCTGGAGACAATGGGGAAGAAACTGAGAGGAGAGGGGTAGCTTTCACTTCATCTAAGCTTACCTCCTCTTTTCCTTTGAGCTCGGGGGAGACTCGGGTAGCAGTTCGGCGAGCTCGTCGGCGTCTTCACTGCTACTTTTCCGGCTCGGCATTGGTGCTTGATGCTTAAGTGTCGCCGAGCTTGATGGGCTCGGACTGTTGGTGGTGGCTCTGAACCGAAGGACCCTGCTTGTAGTTTGCGGCTAGGACCTCAAACGGGTTCTCTTCAAGCGGGAGCTCGAACTGCGAATGCTGGGGCGATGCGGGCTTGGTTGGCTGGGAGGCCCCCGACCTGCCCACAGGCTGCGAGGTGGGGGTGGCTGGCCTCTCCTTCCTACCATGGGAAGAGGCTTGTTTCTTAGCGGGATCCTGGCTTGGGAGGCCTCTCCTCGGTGAGGTCGCTCGCTCCGGCGGGAGGCTTGGTATGCTTTGTGGCCGGGTGCCGAGGGGGAAGCAGTGGCTAGGCCTGTGGCAAGGAGGGAAACTGCTGCTGGTACTAGTACTAGGAGACCTGATGCAACACTTGTTGTTGGTAGAGTTAGAACTGCTTAAATTGTTGCATTTGAGCTTGCATGGCTTGCATTAGGTCTTCCAATTGGTTCAGGTTAGCCACTAGGGGCACAACCGAAGGTTCAACAAAGGTTGCTCTGACTGTGGAAGGGAGTGGAGCGATTGCGGGTGCCACTGTGAGAGGCACGTTCAGACTGGGAACTCCGTTCACAGATAGGGGAACAGTGAACTGTCCAATACAGACAGTGGGAAGTTAAGGTTGCTCCCCAGAAGCGTTCTGGCTAGCACCATGTCCGGCATTGCTGGAAGAGGCCATGAATGCTAAGTTTTCAAAAGGAAACTATAGAAGCTTAGAGGAAGGCTTTTTGAAGCGTTTCCCATAGACGGTGCCAAATGATGCTGCACAATCCGGGCACTCCTAGCTGGTTGCTGACTGGCTCCTAGCTGGCAACGGACGACACCTGAGAAGAAGACGATGAAGAATTACCAGGGGACTTGCCTGGTGGGAATACTCGGAATGCTTAAGTTAGAACGCTGGGGAAAATAGTGAAGAGTGTAAAAAAGGCTAAGAGTGTAGGTCGCACAAGATCACTAAGTTAGCTCGAGAGCAAGTAAATTTCATATAAGATTTCAGATGTTCGAGAGAGAGAGAGAGAGAGAGAGCCCTTCCTTTCAACTAGGAGTCTCTTATATAGGCGTTCTTGTCATATCGGGCATAACCGCCACTAGGCTTCTATCACAACCGTTATCTGTCAAGGCTGCGCAGTTAACCATTGCAGGGTACTACCCAACTAGATGAGTGACACGTTTCGGGGGGACAGGCACACCACTATCTATCGAGAGACATGGGTGCAATCTGTTGAATTGGTAGGGACTGCGCCGTCAGTCAGGAGACGTGGGCGCAGTTTGACGGGTACGGTCTTGTCAGATAGAAGCTTTCTGAAAGCATCGCGTCGCTTAGTCGCGAGCTACCTTGTAGCGAGCTATCCTGTCGCGTAGCGAGCTACTTTGTAGTGAGCTCCTTGGGGTAATTCGAGGTGACTCCTCTCAAGGTTGCCTTTGGGGCAGTTTTTCTGCCTAAGTGTTGGAGCGAGCTAGTTATCCTAGCTCGCGAGCTGGGATAGACTTGTCTTGGAGTATTCCCTTCTAGTAGCTCGGGGGACCTCGAGCTCGCGTTGCCCCCTATAGCGAGCTATGGTGTAGCGAGCTGCCCTGTGGGCTAGTTACTTAGTCGCGGTCAGGCTATGGTGCTGAGTTGTTGCTCCTGTTGAGTCATGTCCACGTGTCATCGTCTCAAGGGGTCGGGTCAAATCACCCTCCATCAGGTACTGTTATGGCTATCGGTTTTCGGATCAACGGTTTGACTATCTGGTTCGATGGACAACCCGTTCTGACAAAAAAATAAAAAATAATTAAAAAAAATGGCCAAAAATTGTTGAACGGATCAACAGTTTGACCACCTAGGTCAACAGGTCATTGAATGATTCAATGGTTTTTGGCCCGGAACCGGGTTTAGGGTAAAATGGAACCAATTGCCTGGACAGTTCCTGGGCTGAATGGTCCGACTGTTCGGGTCAACAGCGATTCGAAAACCATTATTATTGCATTTTAAAGTTCAGGGACCAAAATGGCACTAGGCCCAAAGTACATGGTACGTGCCCTGTATACTAATTGGGAATTTTCCCAGAAAAGGACTATAACCTATCTAGGGTTTCCAATAATAACAGATATATATCCACCTAAGTCTTTAAAAATATGATGATTATGCTCAAATAAAAACTTAAAATAAGGAGTCCAAATCTGTTACGCACAAACACTGTCACTGCACACTATGTTTTATTGGTACGTGTGAATAGAAACTTTTATGGGTTGCAGATTCGAACTTGTTGAGATTCATAATGTACATCTGTAGTGTCTAATAGGTACGTGCGGGCAGTGTCTTTGTGGGTAGCAATGTCTCTGCATATTTTTTATTCACAAGCCTCACTAAAATTAAATGAGAAATTACTTTACATGAACTGTAGAAGTCTACTTTGTATAATTCTAATTTACTAAGAAATCCACATTTAAAGCTGCCAAATCAGTTGAAGCTTCAAGGAATCCATCTCTAGGACAACTATTTAAGAACATAAATCGAAAAAAAATCTAGATTGTCACACAATCGTTTCAAAGGCTCTATTGTCAATTTTGACGTATATAACTAATATCTTCAAAACCCTAGGTTCCGCTGCTGGTTTACATTGTACAAATTAATTGTTTTTGACTATTGAAGGATTGAACCATGGCCACAAGCCCACAACGACTTCATCAAGGGATGCTACTTGTATGTAATGGGGCCCATATAACATAACATATAATCTTCAGTTGACCCCATCTCATTCTCATCTCTACAAATGCATGCAAGTTATCGTTTTATCCATCCAGACAATTCAACTGACCCCACCAGATATATAGTCCGGCCACCGGATGGAGCCTTTGGATGAATCAATCCTTCATACAAATTAAAACCTCTTCTCACCTTCTACCGACAAACTATTATATATACACTGTGTGCACTCTTCTGCTAATAAACGGAAGGGTCCCAGATGGCTTCCCGTATTATTGCCTTTGTCCTACATCATGATAATGCATGCTTCCATTCATTTCTGAAAGGAATAGAAGATAAGATCAAAGATGATGTGGATCTTCAATTTGTCAAAAGTCAGATTTTCGATCGTTTTTTTTTTTTTTTTTTTTGAGGTTCTATGATGGTCGATTTGTCATAAAAGCAGACAAAGGAAGAAATTAAACGCGTTTTCAGCGCCTACAGAAGTAAAAGTAATCAAGATGATCTACACTGATCTGGTCCCTTATTATAAGTAGACATGCCTTGGCTAGCTCTCTTCTTCGACACAACACTCGATCGGCAACAAAATGGAAACGTCCTCTTCACCTTCAAAATCACTCCCATTCTTCTTCTTCTTCTTCCTCATCTTTCCCTTTATAGCTGAAGCTAGTGTTCCCCCTTCCAAAACATTCAAATTCGTCAATCAAGGTGATCTGGGTGAATTTTCTGTAGAGTACCTTGCAGACTATCGCCCCTTGAGCATTGTTCAATTCCCGTTCACTCTTTGCTTCTACAACACCACCCCTAATGCCTTCACCCTTGCCTTGCGAATGGGTGATCGACACACCGAGTCGATCATGCGTTGGGTTTGGGAGGCCAACCGTGGAAACCCAGTTGGCGAGAATGCTACTCTAACGTTTGGCCGCGATGGCAACCTCATCCTAGCCCACGCCGATGGCCGGGTGGCTTGGCAGACTGGCACCGCCAACAGGGGTGTCACTGGCCTCAAGCTGCTCCCAAATGGTAACTTGGTCCTGCATGACAAGCGAGGTGGGTTCGTCTGGCAGAGCTTTGACCACCCAACCGACACGCTTTTAGTAGGTCAGTCGCTGCTCCTCGGCGGTCCCACCAAGCTTGTTAGTCGCGTCTCCGCCAAGGATGGCTCTGAAGGACCTTACAGCTATGGCATGGAGGGCAGACGGCTGGTTATGTACTACAAGAGTAAGAATTCCGGCAAGCCCTTGCTATACTACCAGTCGGACGAGTTTGGGGATGGACGAGGCGCCTTGGCGCATCTCAACTTCACAAGTGCTCCCGAGTCGGACACAGCCTTTGCTTTTGAGTTGAAATATGGGTTCGACATGATCAACTCCCCCAGCTTTGGTACTTTCATCTTGTCCAGACCCAAATACAACACCACCTACTCATTTCTTCGAGTTGGGTTTGATGGAAACCTCAGGATCTACACCTTCTACGACAAGGTGGATTGGGGTCCATGGGAAGTGACATATACCCTCTTCGGCAGAGACGAGGGGGATGAGAGTGAGTGCAGGATCCCGACGAGGTGTGGATCAATGGGAGTTTGCGAGGACGATCAATGTGTGGCTTGTCCAAGGCCACAGGGCTTCTTGGGTTGGAGCGCCAAGGATTGTGCACCTCCAACGCTCCTTCCTTGCAAAGGCGGGGCCAATGTGGACTATTACAAAGTTGTGGGCGTTGAGCATTTCATGAACGCATACACAGAGGGAGATGGCCCCATGAGTGTTGCTCAGTGTAGAGATAAGTGTAACAAGGACTGTGGGTGCTTAGGCTTCTTTTACAGGGAAGAATCGTCCAAGTGTTTGCTGGCTCCTGAACTAGGCACCATGACTAAGGTGTCCAATACCCATCATGTAGCCTTCATCAAGATTTCCAAGTAGACATTGCTCCAAGGATTATATTTCGACTTTGGATCTGGGTTCCCAGTAATAAAGGCTAAGAATAAGCCATGCAACTCGATCTGTGGCAGCTTACAGCTACAGTTCTCAGTTAATTTAATACTTTTTCATACACAATGTATCCTAAATAAATCTTGCTGTTATTGCTTCCATCATCTACCAGCAGGTATCGTTTCTGATCAACTTGTCCAATTAGTCTATTATAAGCTTATATATATATATATATGAAAACTGAAACCAGCAATGATCAATAAGGGGTACATAAGAAAAGCTATGGGATCTCTAGCTCCTCTCAACCACGCCACCACATCTTTCAAACACAAACATAAAAGGCTGGAACTTATAGAAATTTTAGCTAAAAAATAAAAAAAAAAATTGAAGAAAACATAAGAAAATGATAAATATATATATATATATATATATATTTCAAGAAAAAAGTGGAAAATTCATAAAATACATAATTGATAAAAATTCAAAATAAGTATATATTTCAACCCAGAAATCATAGAAAAACACAAAAAAAAAATTATAAAAAATATATTTTATAACAAAAAAATAGCAAATATTATTGATACACTCGTTCACAGGAAATTATAAAATTTCAGAAAAAAAAAAAAATACAGCCGATGTGAGTTTCAGCTTCTCTCAAGATCTACTCAAATTTTCCACGATAAGCATTAAGCAACCACTCATGATTGAAATTTTCAGTTTTACAGTATTATTAGATGAGACATCGTCAGGATCTTGACGAACCCATCCTAATCTGCGTAGATATAAGTTCTGCCTTCGACAATCCTATGATTCACATCCTTCATTCAAGAAAAGCTATGGGATCCCTGATATATTCTCCATATTAAAATCAATACCTCATATGATTATTTTCATTATTTTATCTAATGAAATTTTATTTATTAAGCTCCTAAAATCTATTAACATTGATTATTTAAAGTATATACAGTTGCTATCAACTTATATGGTAGTTGATGGTGAACCCACCTAAATATTGCTTGACGTTGATGCAGAATTGCAGAATAGAAGGCTTGCTCCGTTACTTGCTTTTATTAAGTCCTACTAGATTCTTTCAGTTGGATAGAATCACTTTTTGGCTGTAAATTATTTTCTTTTTCACTTTTTCATTTACTATCAAACAAACCCATGCACATGAATGAGGTTGAATAGAAATTTGGTTATGATTGAATTGATAAATTTAGGTTTTGACATCAATTTGGTTCCAGCGAAAGTATATGTTCAAGGTTAGTCTAGTGTTGGCCCTTAACCTCATACCCAATTTCATCTTAATTTATACCCATGTTTTATTTGACTAGTAAGCATGCAAAGCACGTGATAATTCTAGATGATGATAATGATAGTAATAATATATCCAAAATTTTTTATAAACTTTTATGTATTTTTTGTTTTTATATTTATATTTTTATTATTAATTGGATGCAGATTTCAAAATCTAAATTTGATTACATAAACACCTCATCAAAATATGTGATAATTGGATTGATTTGTGAAGTTTCAGGTATCATTGGCAAGCCTATTTGCTTGGTAGGGATGTAAACGGATTGGATCAGATTCGAATAAGGGTATATCCGAATCTGATCCAATACTATTAACAACAGATCCGATCGCATCTCATAAACATGGATTTAAATACGAATCCGATGAGGAAGTTAGATATTTGGATCTGATCCATTCCAATTTAATTATTTAAAAATTAATAAAATATTAAAAGAAAATAAAAATATAAAAAATTTACAAAATTCAATATAAATAATGTATTTATAAATAAATAAATAACACACACACAAACATATGTATATATATATATATCGGATAGATCCAAATTCAATCCAGTTTTGGTTGGATTATATTGTTTAACTGGGACCCGATCCAAAAATCCAGACTGGGGATATTCGAATTTGACAAAAAGGATTGGATCCGATCCGATCCATGTGCACCCCTATTGCTTGGCTAGATTCTCATTTTGTAATGTTTTATTTTTTTGCTCATTTATAAAAAAACATGTAAGGTTTAAATAGAGTGGATTGAATGTGGTGAAAAGTAGCAGATCAATTTACAATTTAAACCTCACAATTAAATAGAAACTAAATTCAAAAATGAGTATTTTAGTCAAAACAAAATTTCACAATCTTATTCATATTTTTAATACTAGTGTAAATATAGAATTATAGATGTGTTCAATTTTTACTATAGTTCTTTTTTGTATTTTTTTGTGTAAAACTAATTCTAATATTTTATACTTACTTTTTGTTTAATATGATAAATATATGATATTATACATGTGGCTGGACGCTTTTTTTTTGCAAAATGTATGCATTTTTTATTTTTGTATTTTTATATTTTATTAATTTTTATTATTTATTTATGACGTTAAAGTTTAATAATTTAACCCAAAAATTGAACTATTTATTAACTTTTATATTTCATTTTTGGCTAATTCTAAATTATGATTTAATTTTCATTATCAATAAAAATAATTTGATTACATAAATATGTCTAATTTTTCTACAATTTTTTGTAATTTTTTATATTTTAAAAATTTTATTACCTAACTATGATTTTGTAGATTGATCAATTTGATTCAGATGGTTGAATTGATTAACCACCACTTGGATAAAGAATAGTTTTATTTTTTAGTCAATTTTAATGCAAATGGATTTATACTGTTAAAAATATTGACATAGATCTAATTAGTAGCATTTTATTAGTGAAAATAACTTAAAAATATAGTATTTAATAAGAGAAAATAGGATTTAATACCTTAAGTATAAGACTTAACTAGAGGACATTAAATGAGGTGGAAAGTAATAATTGGATGTACATTTTCAACCTTTACAATTAGAAATGTATTAAATAACAAATATGAGCATTTTAGTAGCCATTAAATTTGACATTAAAGCTATAATAAAATAACTTATATACCCTTTCTCAGACAAAAATAAAAGATAATTTTAATCCAAAACAACTTCCACGCTACATTCACACTTTTATATATGGTATAGATAAACATTTCCAAAGAATTTCAATAGTAAATAAGGATTTAATGGGGGGGGGGGAGGGGAGATGTTACAAACAACTATTAGAGAGAGGAGAGAGGGAAGAGAATAAAAAAGAATTTACTTAAGTGTAACGATAGATTTCATCATGTTGAAGCTGGGCTTATATTGACCCTTTCTATTTTTCATAATATTTTGATATCATCATGAACATTTAAGCCCGGATTTGGAGACCCATGTTTTGAGACCCTTAACTAATATTTCTTTTTTTTTTTCAAAAGAACAAGAATAATTATAATATCTATGTTTACCTTATACAATAAATTAATTATTAGTCTACGGGCTTTTAAAAAAAATCTAAGTGAACATGCGTGGGCTTTAACCAAAACAAACCCACCCAAGTTCGGTGTAGATGATGTGATGGATGGAACCCAACCGTGGCAACCACCAAGACTGTGGTCTGCCTTGGATTACTCAAAAGTTGGCAAATTGGTCTTAAATTGACAACCATGGTAGATTTATTTGCCGAGCCTCAATTCAACTACGTACCCAACTGGCACCTTTTCTGTTGGTCATCAAGAACTGTGCGTCTACTGTGGTCCAATCAACTTTGTTAATAGTCATGCATTAATGGGCCAGCATTATCCCAAGCATCCCAGCTTTTTTATGGAGAATTGAAGATGGGGTTACAAGGTTGAATACAATTAATTAGATATTGAGGTCATGTTTTGGTTCCATTTTCATTCTTTTTCATTCTTTTTGATAATAAAATTGAATGGTCAATAGAAATGGATAGAGAAAATATTGTTACAAATCAAAAGTTTTTTTTTTTTCCAAAAAAAACGAAATCTTTTTTGTGAGAAGAATGGGAAAAAATTAATGATTAAGAGAGAGGGGTGGATCTATTAATTCTTAGGAAAAGTCTATGATAACAGATAATTCTTAGGGAGTCATTCCCATGAGAACAGGGAATGACTCCCGCTTCACTACTGAAGTGATTAGAAATGCTACTTTGATTGAGAGAGAGAGAGAATCCGTGATTGGTTAATATAATTACAATTCTCCAAGTCTTTTCTACTTTTTTAATGAAGTGCCAACTTTCAAGAGAAGATCCATGATTGTAGGATATTTCTAAATTCTTAAAAATTTGCTTCCGATATGCTTAAAAATATAAAATAAAACACTACCTAATTAGATGGGCCTCGAGATAAAAAAAAAAAATAGTACGACAAAACACCCAAAAAGAAAAAGGAAGACTTCTCCCCTATATCTTTTTTTAACTTTTTTTTGTATAGACAATTCAATGGGTGCCACCAATACAGGATTCAATAAGCGACCAAGCTTAGTTCTGGGCTCAAAAAACGAAAATTGATTGGTTAAAGTGTGGGAACAAAAATACTAAGTTGTTTTAACACTTCAACCCTCACCAAGAGGAGCAGAAATAGGATTCACAAAATAAAAAACAGTAATGGGAACTACATTGAAGGCATGGAGGAGATAAAAGATCTGTTTTGAAAAGTTTATGGAGAGGTTTAATAGAGGCCACACAAGTAATATGGAGGTTTGCCTTAATTAGGGAGATGTCTTCAGAAGAAATTTGGAATGCAATCCACTCTGTGGGAGATTCCAAATCTCCTAGACAAGATGGCTTAAATGCGTATTTTTTAAAAAAGTACAAGACAATCAATGGTAATTCAGTAGAAGACACAGTTAAAAGCTTTCTTTCACTCAAGGAAAATGACCAGAGGTACTGATAAAACATTCATAGCTCTCATCCCAAAAGTTGACAACCTTGACATGGTGGATAAATTCCCACCAATTAGCCTATGCAACACGATATACAAAATCATAGCGAAAATCTTGATTAATAGACTAAAACCTATTTTAAGAGACATTATTTCCCCTTTTCAAAGTGCTTTCGTGCCGACACAACACATCATTGGTAACATATTGGTTGCCTATGAGATGATGAACACATTTATTCAGACTCCCAAGAAATGTGATAGACAATAATGAGAAAAAGCAAAAAAAAAAAAAACTTTCTATGGAATCGGGATAACAAGAGAGGAATCAACTTAGTGAAATGGGAAATAATATGTAAATCAAGAAGAAATCGAGGATGGGGTTTAAAAAACCTAAAATGGGTGAATGAAGTAAGTATTGCCAAGCTAGGGTGGAAAATAAGAATTTATGGGTGCAACTAATCAAAGACAAGTGTATCAAAAACAAGGATTTTTGGCAAATTAAATCGAAGAAATCAATCTCTTGGGCATGGAGGAGTATTCTCCATTTTAGAGACATTCTAAAGAAAGGAATTGGGTGGAAGTTAGGAAATGGGAAATCTATGAATTTTTTGACATATGTGTGGATGGGTAATGATACCTTAGCCAATGAGGAAACAAACCCCCAGACAGATCATCAATGTAAGGTTAGTGAGTTTATCATTGACTCAAAAACATGGAATAAAGAAAAGATTATTGATAAGGTCAGCCCTCAATAATGGGATCAAATCCGGGCTATTCCTATACCATCTAGGGATGATGAGGATAGAATGATCTGGAAACTCAACCTAAATGGTGAATACTCCATTAACTCGACATACTATGTATTGGAAGGAAATTCAAACGGCAATGACCGAATTAAGAGACTCAATAAAATTGTGAACTTAAGAAGCCCTCCAAAGATACACTACTTTCTATATTTAGTGTTGAATACTAAGCTATTGACAAAACAAAGACTAAAAAAATTAGGGCTTATTGATGTAGTGGAATGCCCATTTTGCGGGAATGAAGAAGACCTAAAACACCTCCGCCACAGTTGTGATAAGGTGAGGCAAATCTGGCAAAACTTTTGTGACACGATGCCCACACCTTCTTTATCAAAAAACATAGAGGAGTGGTGGGATAGAGTAGTGGCTCCCCCTAACAATTTGAATGATAATTTAATCCCTGAGAAAACTAGTATAATGTTGTGGAATATTTGGAAGAGGTGAAATAACAAAATTTTCCATAATAAAGCCCATCCAGGTCATTGGAAAAGCTAAAAGGGACTTTGAAGAGTATATAAATTGTTGTCAACCTATTTTTTCTAATAGACCAAAGGGAAGTGATGATAAGATAATTAAATGGAACTGCATATAGTGAAGATTAATTTTGATGCTTCTAAGAAACCAGATGGTAGATGTGCTATTGGGGCCACATTTATGGTTAGACTCTTTGGATCAGTTGTAGGGATATACTCACATGTTTGATAAATGAAGTTGAGGCTTGGGCTGCTCTCGAAGCCCATACTATAGCGACTAAGTTTCCTCAACACAAATTCATTATTGAAGGGGATTCTCGTATTATCATAGATTGCCTTCATCATTGTATAATAGCTCATTGGAATATCGAAAACTTGATTGATGAATGCTTCCATGTTTGTAGCTGCTTCGACCTGGTCATCTCCTATTGAAGCAAATTTTAAAGCGGATCGGTAGGTAAGCTTGGGTCGCTCAACTAATGTATCTATCTAGTCCGAGATTAGAAGATCAAGTATTATGTGACATTTGTTTCTTTGATTCTGGGGGTCATTTAGCAAGCGATATGCCTTCTTTTAATTTCTCTTGGGTGTAGTTTTTGTTTTCTCTGCTTTGTTGTTTTTTCGTCGTTTCCCCCTCCCTATTGTATCAAAAAAAGCGACCAAGCTATCATTTTCATAAATGCATATTATTCATTTTAACATTTTCAAATTGTTGTTGTTAGCCATGTCCAAAGATATATTGAATCTACCAATTCTTCTTCCTTAACTTTAAAACAACTCCTTGAATTTCAAAATCAGGGTGACATTCATTTTACATATAGAAACCTCATCTCATACAAGGTACAGTAGTACCTCCAATAATTGAAGGGTAAAGTCAAAACGTGTTTTATCTTAGTTCATGGTAGATTTGAGCTGAATGGCTTGGTAGAAAGATATTAGATTTGGTTGACTTAAATGTTTAGACATTCAAATTTGGTTCAGCTTGTGCTCAATAGTGAGTGAATCAAGAGCTTCATATAAAAAATTATACATGACGAAGATCAAAAGTGTTGATCCATTCTGACGCTGATGACCTCAAACTAGGGGTGGACCCTAGTAATGAGAACTTGAAAAACAAGTTAGAGGGGTTAGGTGGATGCCTCGGTCTATAATATCTAATGATTATTAGGTCAGTAGATGCCGAGCTGTCTGAGGTGAAAAAGGAAGCAAGTGTAGGAAAAAAAGAGTATGTGGCGCTCTTAGACAATGGCAACTTACCTTTATATAGGAGGGCTCATGGCTCGGCTTAAACATGGCGTGAGAGGCAAGTTAGGCGGTAGGCCTTAGTATGCACGTCTAAGCGGTTGATGCTGGCATGCCTGTCATTCTCGTGGCACACTCATGTCACACTTCCGCGATCTACATGCATCTTGTATCCAAAGTGGGGAAGTGAGTTTCTAGAATTTCCAGGTTGCCCATGTTGGCATAATGTACAAGTTGAACCTTTCGTGTTGACGGAGATAAGGGGGAGCTCATCATGTACGTCGAAGGTGCATTAAGGTCAAAGATGTCTCTTATGTTGGTGGTAGCCTGGGACTTGGGTCGGGTGCAATCATCCGGTGACTAGGTTGGGAGTACATTCCTGGATCCATTCTAATTTGGAGGTTGGATTTTACTTGGACCTTATGGGTTGTGTTGTTGATAAAGATCTGAATTGTTGTACAAGTGTGGTCACGTTACGTGCGGTGACAAGGTGCCATAAAGCGTTTGTGTCATCATGTGTTAAGATGAAATTTGAGGGAAGATCGTCCCTCATCAATACATATAAAAAATTATTATTATTTATACAAAATTATAAATATTATATAATATAAGCTCAATTAGGTTCACAAGTTTCATTAGGTTCGAGTTTGACTCGATTAGCAAATGAGATTATATATATGTTGGGTTTAAAGTTCAATCTAATCTGAATCAAATTCACATTTTCATGATTCAAACTCATATAGCTTGTGAAAAGCTCGATTCGTATCCACCCCTGTGCATATCCTACCAACCCTAATTGGTCTTCTCATTAGTGCACCTTGAACGCCATTTAGCTCCGTATCATTTACTTTGGGCAACATTCATCATATGGCCCACTATAACATTTGGATTAGGTGCTCTGTCCACCATTAATTCAAAGACTTGGTTTCTTTTTTGTCATTTGGAGATGTCCTATTTTGTAGTCTATAGGCTCTTCTTCTTAATCTTCCCTAAGGGTGATCATGGGTTGGGCCCAGGCTTTAGGGCTAAAACTAATTAAATTTTATGTAATATATATATTGTATGTCCTTTTATAACGTTTATGTAAATAAAATAACACAATATGATATAAAGCATGTATAATAAAGGGTGCCACTTGGACCAGATTTTGTCCAATTCAATCTGGTTCAATATGAGTCCAGGTCCATTTTAATCCAATAAATACTTTGGACCATTTTGGACTAAAGGAATTCAATCTCGACTATCTAATATGTTCAAATTGGTTTGGATTTAGATCTTCCCAATCCAAACTTGGTCCATTGAGACTGGTATTCTTATTTTCTATCAATGGACCAGATATTGGTTCAACTAACCCAATCCAATATAAATAGGACTGTCAATGGATCGGAACTAGGTAGAATTGGTCCCGAAACCGATAGAACTTGTGGACTTGGAACCGACCCAGACCCTATAGGGTCTATAATTCTACACCCAGAACCAAACCGATAAGTTCTTGGGACAATCAGGTCCAACTCAATGAACCCGATTTTGATATGTATGCTAATAATAACCATTTCTAAAAAATGTAATAAAACCCCTTTAAAAACCTAAAATACAATGAAAACCCTGCTAAAAAATAATTGTAGGGGTCCAAATTGGTTCAGGACAAGGTAGACCCAGTTTTGACCCAATAGTAATTGGGAATTTTTTAAGAACCGGACCGACCCATCAGGACAAGTTTTGAAACCAGAATCGCCCCAATCGGTCTGGTTGCATCGGGTCTTACCCGAGTCATTGGCAACCCTAAATATAAATCCATTATAGATAGTCTGGGTCAAATCCTATGTAATAAATACTTTGAACCATTAAATCTAGACTAGTCCAATTCAATGTCTTATTGGTCAGTCCAACCCATCCAAATTGATTTTAATTTGGACGGGGTCTAAATTGGGATAAGATGGGTTGGCTCAGGCTACCTAAGGGATAGGACTGAGCATATCCCAAAAGTTAAAAAACTTGAACTTTTGAGACTAAGCCTAGCCTGAGGATCAAAAATCCAAGTCTAGTGTGTAAAAATTGTGGATCGGGTCGGTTTAGACTTGACCATGCCTACCCAAATTGCACCCATAGTTGGGAGTTTGGTAAAAGTTAAATGGGCCTAGCTGAAATGCCTGAACTCAACTCAATGCAATGTAAATTCATCAAATTTGGGTACCCAACTTGCACCCCCATGTACTAATTGTTTTGTTTTAAAAAACAAATACACCTACTCACTCATTGGCGAAACACTCTGTAAGGGGACGTTATGCAACATGAATTGTTTTGGTTTGAAAACAAATTATTTCTCAAAAAAAAAAAAACAAAAAAATTCAAACATTTTCTTGATTGTGTATGTATTCTTTATTTTCAAAACTGAAATTAAAAGCATGTTCTTAAATTTGTGGCTTCAAAAACATGTTTTGATCTGGTTATTGAGTATCATTTTATAAATTATATACTGTATAATTTGTTTTTGTTTTAAAAACCATTATTTAGATGGTACTTTTTTTAAAACAAAATCAACTTATTTTTCCTGTTTAACAACATATTTTTGTTTTTTCGATATTAAAAACAAATAAAAACAAAAACATTTATGTTGTATTACACCCCTCAATGATGTTGCATACTTGCAAGTTGCAACTAATATGACTCTATCACTCAGCTAAATAGTTATTGATCTATCCTTGTCACATAATTGCAACTGTTGTTGCCTTTTATCTTTATCCATATCACATTCCACCTACTTTGTTCCTTTCTCCCCATCTTTCCAATTCAAGCTGGATTTCAAAAAAAAAAAAATCTTGCGGAAGCCATTTGTCAAATAGATTTTTCTCTTCTTTTCATTTCTTGTTTTTTTCTCTACGGGACAATATACAAAACATGCGGCAAACAGAAATGGACTGATGCTTGGACAAGTGACAAGTATAGATTAGAATCAGAACACCCACAAACTGTTCCAACATTCTTATCCACATAACAGCACCACTGTATAACAGGAATATCTCCCATGAATGACAAATTAAAGAGAGATATTCCCAACATCAAAGCCTTTGATGTATTGGTATGGCCCCAGCTTTATTGAATTGATGTTTTGGAGGGCCACATCAATACATGTAATTAAGGCCATTATTCTCTATTTCAATACTGTCCTAACACAATAATAAAAATGGAGAATGACGGTTTAAACCAAGGTTGGAATTTATAGGCTCAAAGTACAATTAGGATAGGTGCCAGTTCAGAATTAATGCTAATTCATGAGCGACATTGATGTATAGAGTGGAGATAATTAACCTTTTGAAATGTTGTAGATTTACAGTGAAAATCAGAATTCTATAATGGGCCTGTCCATACTCCACCTATCTCTTGATAGGTGAAAAAACTTGGCAGTTAGAATAAATCTAGGTTTAAAACTAAAAGCATCCAAACGTATGCCATTGTATCGTATGTACCATATCCATATCAAAACTAAAACTACTAGATACAGAAAAAATATTGAGAGCTTGGACATTTTATTTTAATAATTTAAAATGTCAAAGCCCATCTTTAGTTTTCCATCTATGCATCTTCTTCCCGAAAAATTAAAGGAATGTTGACTGTAATTACATCTTTACCCCCCGCATCTACTGTAACCTGTCATGCACACTAAGCTTTCAAATACACAAAGTTAATTTTTTTAGATAAATTTCTTAAATTATCTCTACTATTTAATTAATTGTCCTCTTGGTTTTGTTTGTTTGCATAATCGTAAATGTGTTTGATGGGATTTTCATTGAATCCGGGTGATTTCTTCACTTCCTGCTTTTTCCCCCTAATTCCTCTTCAAAATCCAAAGGTACACAGGAATTTCGAATGAAAGAGAGTGCCATTTATTGTGTTTTGTTGAGATTAGGTGTTGGAGTTGGCTGGTAATGCAGAAAAATCAATACAAGATTTTTGAAGGCTTCCTAATTTTTTTTTCTTTCCATACTTTTTCCTACAAATCAAACATAGCTTAATGGTATAATTTATCAAGTTTAAAATATTTGCCTTTTTTTTATAAATAAGCAAATAACCAATCCTTCCCCATCGAGGGTTAATTATTACCGTCCATATATATTGTTTATCACCACGTGTCCAATTTAGATCATCCATGTGGTATGCTTTTTCTGTATATTATTACATACCTAATCATCTCTCCTGTGCTTAAACTACTTGACTACTTGTTTTGCGAAGTGTGTGGCCGCTCCTTGTTTTGCAAAATTGCAATCAGAATTCATAAACTGCTAAAGCACTTCTGAAAATAATGCGTGCACATCTCGTCAAAGTCAAAGTCAAATATTGCCAGATTTTGCTTTCCCATTATAGATCTTAAAACCAGCGTGGAGCCATTAATTCTAACTGGGAGTCTACTCTTATCTGTGTAGAGCCACTTGACCTCCTTTAATAAATTCAAATCGAGCAGCAGCAGCAGCCTACACCGACCAAGAGCAAAGCAAGCAACAATGTCTTCTTCATCACCAATCTCCATCTTCTTCCTTCTCATCTTCCTCCTCTTCTTCCTGGCTCAAGCCATCGTTCCTCCTTCCAAAACATTCAAGTTCGTCAATGAAGGCGAATTCGGTCAACACTACGTAGAATATTATGCAGACTATCGTCTCTTACCGCTCGCCGCACCCTCGCCCTTCGCTCTCTGCTTCTACACCAGCGTTCCTCACAAGTATACCCTAGCGATGAGAATGGGTGTGAATACAGAAGGCGAGCCCATGCGCTGGGTCTGGGAAGCAAACCGTGGCAACCCAGTTGGCGAGGGTGCCACTCTCACATTTGGCGCCGACGGCAATCTCGTCCTGGCCGACGCTGATGGTCGGATTGCTTGGCAGACTGGTACTGCCAACAAGGGCGTGGTTGACCTCCAAGTGCTTCCCAACGGCAACTTGGTCTTACTTGACAGACGACGTAGATTTGTGTGGCAGAGCTTCGACCACCCCACCGACACTCTCTTCATCGGCCAGCTACTGCGCCCTGGCGGACCCAATAAGCTGGTTAGCCGTGCGTCTATTGAAGATAACTCAGAAGGGCCTTACAGTTTAGTCTTGGAGGAGAAGAGATTGGCTCTGTACTTGAAGAGCAACAATTCGGCCAACCCAATTCTCTATTATACCTCTGAAGATTTGGGAGTTCAAGATGGGTCTCTGACGAAGGTAGCCTTTACTAGTTCTCCCACATTTAAGGTGAGAGAGTATGAGCTAAGATTGGATATTGATGTCGATAACTCCACTGTTCATGTGATGAATACCATCTTGGCAACACCCAAATACAATAGCACCTTGTCGATACTTCGATTGGAGTGGGACGGCAACCTCAGGGTTCACACTTATTATGATCTTTCCAGATTTCATGCGTGGGAGTTATCTCTCGCCCTCTTCGACAGAAACGTGGACATCTTCGACAACACTAGGCGAGAGAGCGAGTGCCACTGGCCTAGCAAATGTGGGTCGTTAGGAGTTTGTGAGGACGACCAGTGCGTGGCTTGCCCTAGGACGCAGGGGTTGATAGGTTGGAGCAAGAGTTGTGCACCGCCAGCTCTCCCGCCGTGCAAGGCCGGAGCCAAGGTGGATTACTACAAAGTGGAGGGGGTTGAACACTGGATGAACAAGTATTACGAGGGAGATGGACCCACGAAGCTGGCTGACTGCAAGGATAAGTGTAGCAAGGACTGTGGTTGCTTGGGCTTCTTTTATAAGGAGGAATCCTCTACATGCTTGGTGGTTCCTGAACTTGGCACTCTAGCTAAGGTCTCAAATCCCTCTCATGTGGGTTATATCAAGATATCTAACTAGATAGATGATGGATTTTGTGTATCTGTATGTAAAAGAAATAAATGCCTTAAGGTTTGTGACATGATTATGCATGTGATGCAATGGGTTTTGGGTTTTCTCTCCCTGCTCTTCCTGCTAAAGAAAAAGATGAAAATAGAAAAAATATAAGAAGAAATGCCAACAACCTTGGAATTGTTAAATCCATGAATTAAATAATTATACTACAGTCAAGAGCCCACCTTCCTGAAGTAGTTGTATTACTTGTATATACCCTAGACCACTTTGTTGGTTGGTGGAGGTATCAATTTGGTCCAGGCCAATTGTACATTATATAAATCCTTTTTGTCGGCAGGGGTATTAATGGATTGGGCTTTTTCCATGGGCTTTATTTGGGAAGTTCATATCCAGCTGCAAGACATGAGTGAAACTTTAATTCTAGGTTTAGTCCATGGAACCAATATGAGTTGGGCCAGGTTCGTCTAGGTTTAGTCCATGGTAAGTAGAAATTGGAATTAGTTGAACACAACACGGTGGCTGTTCAGCAGCCTGTGATATCAATGATAATGTCCCATGCTAGTGAGGGCCTACAATAAAAATTTAAATGGTTGTAGGTCTTTTTTTTTATTTTTTTTATTACTTGCATAGATTTTTATCATTAGTTTTACAGCCCGCTAAACAGCATAGGGTAGACTGAAATGGTCACTGATGTGTAGAAACAGCCTGGTCTAAGTGCATATTGGGCCAGACTAAAGATTTCGAAGTCCATTGAGCTGGGCAACATTAAATAGGTTTCTATTTATAGCAATTTGGGACTAGATCTTGGTAACGATGGCAACTACACATCAAGGTGCTACCACGTTATCAAAAATAAGCAACTACATATAATATAAAGGGGAATCTTGACTCTGGACAGAGGACCCAAAGAGGGGTCTGGGGCCCATAACTTGCCACCTGGCCCATTGCAACAATGGGACCTACCACTGAAGGGCAGTGATAAAATGTTAGGCCCAACCAGCTCTAAACGTCAGCCAAGCTACGCTGCAAAACTTACATACAAGAATATAATGCACAGAGTTCTACAATTCCAATAACCCTATAGCCTAGGTTTTGCCTAAAAATATTGTATTGAAATTTCATATAATTAGGGCACTAAACATATAATAAAAATGAAAAAAAAAATCTATACTGCTGGAAATACATGATACCAAAAGAACATTGAACAATGAAAATCACCTGTGAATTTGATAAATAAGCACCTGATTGGTTATCACTTTTATGATATTGGTTGATTGAGTACAAGTTTTTTTTGATATTATAGTTAAACCCAAAAAATTAATATTTTAAGAGAGACCATAATTGTCATGTCTTAAAAATAAAAGGGTAAATTGCTGAAACCTCATCTTAAATTTCTGATTATTACTGAAACCTCCTCTTAAGTTTGGTAATTGATATTACCTCTCTTAAACTTTTTGACATAGTTGCACGTAGACCCTTTCTGGTAGAATTTTCTAAAAACGGGCATGAAAATGTCTAAAATACCGATGCAGTTACTTTTGATAAAAAATTATTATTTTCCAAATTTTCTCTTCATATGAATCACTACCTCAAATCTTTCCAAATCTCTTCAGAAATTGATTTATTTTCTAAATTTACCCTTTATATCAATCACTCAAAGGTAAAGCTGCAACTTTAAATTCTTTGTTTTTGTTGTTCATAAAGTCTTTATTGTTTTTCTCCTCCTGTAGAAATCAAACTCAGTGGTAACTGAATGGGTATTTTAGATATTTTCATGCATTTTTTTAGAAGATTCTACTAGAGGGAGTCTACTTGCAACTGTATTAGAAAATTCAGGGGAGGTGATTGCAATTACTAAACTTCAGGAGAGGTTTCAACAACGATAAAAAACTTCAGGGAAGGTTTCAGCAATTTACTCAAAAAAACTATGAAAATAAATAATAAAAAGTTGGGAAACATGGATTTGCACTCACTTAAGGAGGCAACAGTGTTTTCAACAACCAAGATCCGGCCAGTTGAACCAGTGACCCGATCATGATTTCGGTTTGGATCAACCTGTAACCTGCTATAGTGCTATATTAGAAAAGACTGTTGACTAAGTCAAATATCCATCATCTAGACAATTGAACAATTGATCCATCTTACCCGTTTAACATGTTATAAGGAGTTTATACTATTTATTATTTTCAAATTTTTTAATTTATTGTTATGATGACACAAGTTGATGATCTGCTGATACGTACATTGATCCAGTGGGAATAGCGGTTCAGCCTCTAAGCCGATATAAGACAGAATTTTACGAAAATAAAACGTCGGAGGTCCAAATTCTTGTTTTATATTGTCATACATTAAACAAAAACATATATTTTAAAGGGTAAATGGCTGAACTTCCTATAAAGTTTGATAATTCTAATTAATTATCTCTTCTAAACTTTCTGACATAGTTGCAACTTGCAAGTAGATCTTATCTGTGAAAATCTTCTAATAAGAGGCATGAACATGTCCTAAATATCCATGTAGGTTTACTACTGAGACTAATTTCTATAGAAAAATAATACAAACTTTATAAACAACAAAGAAAAGAGAGTTTAAAATTGTAGTTTTTATCTTTGAGGAATTGATATGAAGGGAAAATTTCGAAAATAAATCAATTTTAGAAAAGAGTTGGAGAAGCTTGGGGTAGTGATTGATATAAAGAAAATTGGAAGATAAACATTTTGATCAAAAGTAACTGCATAGGTATTTTGGACATTTCCATGCCTCTTGTTAGGGGAATTTAACAGGGGGCCTATTTGCAACTATGTAAAAAATTTCAGGGAGGTGATGCAGTTATCAAACTTCAGGGGAGGCTTCAGCAATGACAAAATACTTCACAAGATGTTTCAACAAATGACCCTATTTTAAATTGACAGAAATCTATGTATCTAGCAGCAACCTGTAGGATTCACAGGATACTGTATTTTTAAGGGAGAAAAATGAAATAACAGTGATTCACCAAAGAGTGAATTTAACATCACCAAATATTCATCCAAATTCAGCAAATTTTTTTCATGATTTTTAACAAAAAAAAAATGCCCAAAAATCCTACTTATGAATAGTAACCAATTCATAGACAATGCAAAAAAAAAAACAAGCGAAAAAGTTTTGGTTTTCTCATTTGAAACCAAAAAATTTCAAATCAAACAAATAATCATCCAAAAAAATAAAAAAGAACACCAAATATGGAGGGGAGGAGTTTGGGCGAACTAATCTTCTTGTCGCCAGCGACTAGACAGTGGGATTTTCGCCGTTGAATTAGTCTAAAAGCATATCTACGAACACAGATAAGAGGGGAGTTTCAAACTTAAAAAACCCAAGAAAATAGCTTCAAATCGAAGAAAAACTTCACAAAAAAAACAGAAAAGGGGCAAAACAACAGGTCTGCTGGTCGTTTTTCCCCACCATTGATTGTCATCAGTGGACCGGAAATTTAAGGCGTTGCTCCTTGGTTTGCTGTGTTCAAATGGGAGGAAAGGGAAGAAAACCCTTGTGTGGGGGTATTTTGGGTATTAAAAAATTAACAGGGACTGGTTTGTCCCATTTGATTGGAAAAAGCACTTCTCCAAGAAGTGCTGAAAAAAATCAACCTTGAGGTCACTTTGTTAAGAAGTGCTTCTTTTAAAAAAGTACTTCTTCTTCACTTTTTTACCAAACACATATAAGCACTTAATAACCACTTAATGTATGGTCCCAGCTCTTAAAAGAAGCACTTATTAAAAGAAATATTTTTTAAAAGTAAAATCAAACAGAGTTTAAAATAAAAAGATTTTTCAATTGTGAATATAGAATATCACCAATGTTAAGCAAATTTAGTATTTTTTTTACTAAACTCCAAAGAAGACATTGGTCGTTGCTTTGATGTGAGATCATTTACAAGTTTCAACATTATGTGGTAAAAGTACCCCTTAAAAAGAAGCAAGAGATATGGTCAGATGCAGCACTATATTTATTTAGTATTTTTCTCATGTTTTTGCCAAATAATGTCATGTTCTTGCCCAAATCAGCATTGTAAACCAAAGGGTAATTAAACAATATTAATTATTTTAATATGTGCATTTCTAGCTAATTAGTATGACCACCAATGACATATATATTCATCTTGAATTAATGCCCTAAGCTTATTAGGAAATAAGAATCAATTAATTACATAGACACAGTTTTGGAATTAACTGAACCAACAAAGAGAATAGAGAATTAGAGAGTGCCCATCTCTTTGATAGTCTATATAAATTAATGGCGTCAGTGAATCACCCATAGATAGAGCATATATAAAATAACACTTTGTTCCTTTTCATTAATCACCAAAACGCGTTGCTTGTCTAATTTGTCAAGTACTGTAAGACCCAAATCTAGATATTTTGAGATACATTTATTTATAATCAATGGGGCCTTACCAAACAGCTTCTTGGCTGTCAGCAAGTTTTTTTCCTATTCCATGAGTAAGGGAGTTAATGGACTGGTTTTGGATTGAACCCCATCCAGTCCAAAATCAAATTTGGATGGATTGGACGGACTAATAAGACATATTGGATTGGACCAATCCAATCCAAAATATTTATTAAATTGGATTGGACATGGTTGATCCGTAATAAATTTATATTGGATTGGGTTGGATTAAGCCAATATCTGGTCCATTGATATAAGATAAGAATATATGTGTCAATGAACCAGGTTTGGGCTGAAATCAATCTAAATCAAAATAAATTTGAACAGATTAGACGGTCCAGACATTAAATTGGACCAGCCCAAATTGGTCCAAAACATCCATTGGATTGTGATGGAGGCCCATCCCAAGGCCCATCTCACTCCTAGGGGCGGCAGCTCCTAGGATAAGGTCAAGAGTCCAAGATAAGTCAAAAAAGGATAACTCAAGACTCCAATCAAGATCCAACAAAGACTCCAAGAAGCATCAAGAAATCCAAGACTCCCAGATTCATGCATAAGGAGAGCCAGGGAGATC
>NW_010729207.1:1188242-1214882 GCF_000365185.1 Nelumbo nucifera
AGATTTTCAGAATTTCTTCAAGTTCTCTTCTTCCTCTTTTCGCCACCTTTTCTCTCTCCTAGAGAAATCGGTGTTTTTCGCTAGGTGCTAGCGAACGCCCGGTGCTTGCATCGCCAGCTCCGGTTCTCATTACTTCCACGCTGTGTCAGATTGAATTGGACCAGATCCATTTTCCTTCAACCTTATGAGAAGCCGACGACGGCCCATCAATACAAGAGAATTGCTAGCTAGTTTTTACCTGTTCAAAGCTTTTTTCAGTCTAAAATATGAAGCTTTGATCGCCTAAATATAGACCTCCGGCCTTGGGCCTCCTCTCTAACAATTGAACAAACAAAAGAATACAAATATAAGGAAGGGAGGGCTATAGGCTGAGACAATAATGCCATATTCATCATCATCAGTTTCGACGAAGAAAGGTTGAACGTTATTGAGCAGCAAAGGTAAACAAAGGTCTCAGAGTTGATAGAGTCGTGTGTTGATCACGGTTTATTCTCCTTTTTATAAGGGGAGACCTCGAGGCCTGAAGGGAAGGGGCCAAAAGGGGTTTGATTCCTATTTGGAAAGGAGATTTTTTATTCGGTGTCAGTTGTCAAGAGGATACTAATAGGGGTTCACCACATGTCGTGCGAGATCTTTCTAAGACGAAGTTTCCTTTCATCCAAGGATTCTCATGATACATGTGTGCTACTTCCCCTTACGGGTCTCTTATATTAGCATGGCACAGATAACGTCAGAGCTAATCTCACGTATTCACTCAATTTACTAGATGTCTTATCGTGAATGACTTTGACTTGTTGTAGTTGTGCAGTGGTTCTTTAGTCCATTGCAGGTCTGCGATGGCTTTAAAGTCATCGCAAGCTTATAATGGATTCATTGCAGGCCCTCAGTGACTTTTTTGCCGTCATGGATATTTCTGTCGTCATGGTTTGAAGAACTGATACGCTTTTGGTAGGTCAAGAGCTTCAACTCGGCGGACCCACCAAGATCGTTAGCCGTGTGTCTTGTGTTGGTGGATCCCAAGGACCATATAGATTTGTGATGGAGCAGAAAAGAGTTGCTTTGTATCTTAAGAATAAGAACTCCTCAAATCCATTGCTTTACAACTACGATGAGTTTGGGAACGGACAACAGTCCCTGGCCTATGTAAACTTCAACAGTGAGCCTGAAACAGATGAAGCCTTTGCTTTTGATTTAAAATTTGAAGCTTCCATGATCAATTCCTCTGATGATTCAACTCACTTCTGGGCTAGACCAAAAAACAATAGCACCTATTCTATGCTTTGATTGGAATCGGATGGTAATCTGAGGATCTACACCTACTATGACAAGATTGAGTGGGATGCTTGGGAAGTAACATTCACCCTCTTTGACAGAAACGGGAGGATGGGCGAGTGTAAGCGGCCTGCGAGATGTGGATCATTCGGAGTTTGTGAGGATGAGCAATGTGTAGCATATGTCCTAAGCCTCCTAGCTTGACATGGTGAAGCAAAAGTTGTGCACCCCGTTCTTCCTCTCTGCAAGGCTAAAGCCAATGTAAATTATTACAAAATTGTGGTTGTTGAGCATTTCCTGAATGAGTACATAGAGGGAGATGGTCCAATGAATCAAGCTAAGTTTAGGGATAAGTGTAACAAGGAATGTGGGTGCTTAGGTTTCTTCTACAAGGAAGAATCCTCCAAATGCTTGCTGGCTCCTGAACTCGGCACTCTCAGTAAAGTGTCCAACTCATCTCATGTAGCTTTCATTAAGATCTCTAAGTAGATCTTAGTGAGAGACCTCATTACTTCCTCTCTTGAACCGAAGCTAATTTGGGTGTCCATAATAAATAGAGTGCACCTCTAGTAACTCCAATGCTGCTGCTGATGGAGCTACCTATTAAATAAGTTTATTTGGAAATCTATTAATAAAATAGAAGCAGATGTTATGAAACTTTCATGTCTGAATCTCTGAATGATGGTTACCATATATGGGAGGTTGATTGAATTATATATGGACATATCCCTAGATTATTAATCTGCCTAATAACTGCTTACCTTTGATCTAACTCGGCATAGATTCATAAACTAGCTCTTGTTGCTCAACTTGTTAAGACATATCTAATGCCATTCTTAGTTTATCAAGTTCACAGAGTCGGACCAATTATTAAGTGGGATAGTTCATTATAACCGAATTAGACCCGATTTTCTTTTCTTTTTTTTTTTTTCTAAGCCGATTAGACCCGATTATACTTCACATCTATTACTTATTATAAAATAAATATAACAAAAACTACAAGAAAACCAGCTGATCATTATATTAAGTATTTAACTATATGATCAGTAAAACTGTAAATTGAGTCGTGCTGCCCGTGGCCCAGCACGACGGCACATAGGCCGTGCCAGGCATGGCACGATCGTGTGAGCTGTGTTGGGTTGGAGGTTTCAGGTCTATGGGCCGGCACGACATGGCACGATTCTGCGTGTTGTGCCAGCACAGCCCGTGGCACAGCATAGAACAGCCCAACCCGCAGGCCTATAACGGACCAAGTGTAGCCCGTCCAAGAAAACTAGCTGTTGGGGCCCTTGGATGACCCCCTAAATGGCTAGTTTTAGTTTTTGTAGGGGTTTTTACAGAAATACCCCATCAATCAACAACTATAAACCCTATAAGTGGCTATATAGGGGGGTATTTATGTATTTTGGCTTTGGGAGAACAAAAACACAATAATGGCCCTCTAACAGTTATATCCTATAATACAATAGCTAGTTTGGGACTTTGGGGACATTTGGGTAAAGTGATAAATGACTTTATAATGACCAAAATACCCCTCCCAACAATTAAAAAATGGCTAGCTTTTAGGGTATTTGGGGCAATTGAATTATTTTCAATTCCTATAAATAGCCCAATCCTCCACCATTCTCATCACACCGTTTCAACAATTCTGAATTCTTTTCTGAATTCTTTATTCTCATTATGTCATATTTTCTCAATCTCTCATCTCATACTGTCATAGTGTCATAGTGTCATACACTTAGCAATTTAGGAGGCTTTGGATTTTGAGGGTTCAACAGTTGAAATCAAGTCGAGATTCTGAACAGGTAATCAAGTCATCCGGCTAAGTATAGTTATATTAATTTTATTTTTTATAATTAAAAAATGGTTGGCTCCTCCTCTTGAAACCAAAAAAATTAAGAATTATAAAAATTATTTATTGTTATACATATAAAAATAAATATATACATATAAAAAATGTTTTTATTTTATATACAAAAAAATAAGAATTATAAACATCATTTACAATTATACATAAAAAATAAAAATATTATATATAAAATATTATTATATATAACAAAAATTATTTTATATATATATATGTATTTATTTTTATATGTATATGAGCTAAGCTCGATTCGAGCTAGAGACTTGATCTGTTCAAGCTTGGCTTGGTTCAAAGCTCGCAAGTTTGAGCTCAGCTTAGCTTGAGCTCGACTGCAAACCAAGTTTTTTTCTAAACAATAAAAATTCTAAATATAAAAATACTTTTTTTATTATACATACAAAAAATTGAGAACTATTAAAATTATTTATTATTATACATATAAAAATAAATATATACATATAAAAAAGTGTTTTTATTTTACATACAAAAAATTAGAATTATAAACATTATTTACTATTATACATTAAAAAATAATAATATTATTATATAATAAAAATTATTTTTTATATATACATTTATATGTATATGTATATGTATATGTATGCATATAAAAAATATTTATTTATTATACTAGGCTCGAGTAGGCTCGCGAGCCTCACGAGCCGAGCTTCATTAGGCTTGAGCTCGACTCGGTTTCCTATATATTAGGCTCGAGCTCGGCTCGAAGCTTGGTTTTAACCGAGTCGAGCTGAGCATTTCACGAGCCAAGATCAAATAGGTTGTGAGAAGCTCGGCTCATGGCCACCCCTAAGTAGCCTGATTTGGAAAGTATTTAAAATAAAGGATGTTGTGGGGAAGGAAAAAAGAGTCATTTGCCAAAAATGTAAGATCGACTTTAGTTTCAGTAGCAATGGTGGTATTAGATACTTAGGCAGACATTTGATTTTCCATGAGAAACAAGAAAAAGACATTTACTTTACTTTAAAGATTTGCTAAATGTTGAGGATAAATTACAAAACAGAGAAGGTCATGACACTACTACACCTGATGAAGAAGATGATTAAAGTCAAGGAGATGGAGTAGTTTTATTTATTTTATTTAGATTATTTGTTATTTTTTCAACAATATAATTTTTTATTTTCAATTTATAATTTTTTATATTTTAAATGAAATAAAATTCCTATTTTTTTCAATTTGTTGTGCAACTTGTATTTTGGTAAGTTTTTTTTTTCATTTCTTTGTTAGATTTCTTTTTTTTTTCAATTTATTTCCAAAGAAAAATTAAGTATTTTAGTTTTACTTAACAAAAAAATTAAAAAATAACAAATAAAAAGTTTGGACATTTTTAACCTGATTTGGCCGATACCCAAGCCCACGACACGGGCTTGAACTATGGGCCATACCGAACTGATCCCCCAAAATATCTTTAAGGAAAAAAAACACAGCCCGTACTGCTTGCGGAACCTCAATATCCACGGGCTTATTAGCTAAATGGCAATTGGCACATACAATACGCCCAGTCGCTTCTCGTGGATTTTCATAACCCTGCTGTGCAAAAATGGGATATGCNCGAGTTATTACATATATCATGATCGATACGGAAATGGATCGAGTCATCTGTTCCTTTATCCAAGAAAAGGTATTTCTATTTTGCATGGTCCAATCATTGATCCCGAAAATTTCTAYAATAAATTAGGTAGGTGGCTAGTATAGTTCCCTATCCAGCAGGGCATACGACACCAGTCCAACACGGCCCATTTTACAGCGATAGGAAAAGAGGTTTGAAACAGTAATAGCCGGCCCTGACGTGATTTACAGCGATAGGAAAAGAGGTTTGAAACAGTAATAGCCGGCCCATTTTACGCGACTCAAAGCAATATATAAATCAGTTTGGTCGGTTTAATTCTGTAAGATAGACCCGATTGAATTACAGCTCCATGAATTGATAATTATGGATAAGAGCCCACCTTTCGGGAGGTAGTTGTATTTATCCTAATTCCTAAACCACTTTGTTGGTTGATGGAGGTATCAATGGGTCCCAGTCCCAGATTCTACTTCTATAGAAATCCATTTTTGTTGGTAGAGTTATGAATGGATTAGGACAACATCCAGCGAGACATGACTGAAACTTCAATTCTGGATATGCCCCCACGGATCTAATATGAGTACGGCCAAGCTATTCTACTTATCAGGGCTGGCAAGTTGGCCAACCAGGAACCCAGACTGGCAGAAAATGGATAAATTAGAGATGACAATTTGAACCACTCCGTCTACGTCAGTAAATTCTTTTTTTTCTTTACAATTAATCGGCTTTGCGGCCGGTAGGAATGATTGGGCTAAGCGGGATTCCTTTTTATCTACAGGGGCGAGAATAGGATTAGGATTTCTAGCCTCATCGGGTAATGGTTAAATTCAGGATTGGGGACGGAGCATTCTAAAACAACCACATGGCAAGTGTTCCACTTTAATATATAGATCCAGATTCTCTTCTCTTTCCCATTAATTCCTTTTGATTATCTCTCTTCGTTATTAACTCTTTTTCCTCTTAATAACTCTATTAAATTATTTAAAATTCACGGACTTGTTCTTCTTTTACTTTGATTTTTTAGCTTAACCCAAGCTTAGGCCTATATCAGGCCCACAAATTTCAAGGTCGAGATTGGGCCTAATATTTCAAGCTTTGCTTAGGCCCAACCCGACCTACAAACAAAATAACATTTAAAATTTAATTAAATCATGCAAAAATAATGCTTGGGCTACACACAAAGGGTTTCTTTTTTGGCTTCAATTTCACCTACTAAAGGCCATGCATCACACAGCCCCCAACTTACCAACTAGAAATTTATACATATACGCACACAGTCAAACAAGGGACGGTATACATATACGCACACACTCACCAATTATGGGTGAGTCCCACCAATATTTGACATTCCAACAATTTACATGGATGAGGTTACCATTTATAGCCCCATCACATGGTGGGGATAGGGTGGGGTACCTAAGTTTGAGGTTGGGATCAACTTGACCCATGTTTATTTATACTCCTTCTATTTCAATTTTTCTTAACAAAGCAGGGTCCTGACTAGTTGTGCTTAAGAAACCAAAAGCACACCCTAAAAACACAAGGCTGTGTTTGGTTGCAGTGCAAATTTATTTGCACTGATGCAAAACTATGATGGTGTAAATGATTTCAATGAAAAATTTGATTTATTTTTGTTTCAAATTTTACCTTACTATGTTTGGTTGTAGTACAAATGAAATAGAGTAAGACCTAGAGCATATTAAAGTCAAATCTAAAACAAAATTAAACCAAAATTTACATTTTTTTTTTCATTTGCACTCTCATACATTTGTATTAGTGCAAATAAAATTGTATTGGTAAAAAGCAACACCAAAAGATATCAAACAAGCCAAGGGACAACTTTTTGCTTCTTTCATTTTCAAGAAGCGTTTGATATTAATTTTCACTCATTGCAAAGATCGTTAAGGCTATGTTTGTTTTAAAGGAAAAGGTAGGGAAAGGAAGGGAAAGATATCAAAACCTATACAAGATTTCTAAGGGTTTCCTTGCCTTTCCTTTCCTTTTCCTACTTTTTCCTTCAAACCAAATATAAACTTAAAGTGCCCCTCGTTGAGAGAAAACCCTCATCCCATCTTTTTTCCCACTCTTTTCTTTCTGTTCTCAACCTGCAACAGCGACAAGCAAGAACCAAGTTTGAATTAAGGGTGTCAATGGACCGATTTTGGATTGGACCCCATCCAGTCCAAAATCAATTTGAACGGATTGGACAGACCAACAAGACATATTGGATTGGATTAATCCAGTCCAAAATATTTATTGGATTGGATTGGACCTCGTTCAGTCCAAAATCAATTTGGATGGATTGGACGGACCAACAAGACATATTGGATTGGACTAATCCAGTCCAAAATATTTATTAGATTGGATTGAACCTGGTCAGTCCGTAATTAATTTATATTGAATTGGGTTGGATTAAGTCAATATCTGATCCATTGATATAAAATAAGAATATATGTGTCAATGGACCGGGTTTGGATTAAAACCAATCTAAATCAAAATGAATATGAACAGATTGGACGGTCCAGATATTAAATTGGATTGGTCCAAATTGATCCAAAACATTCATTGGATTGAATTGGACCTGGTCCATTTATAATGGACTCACATTGGACTGGATCGGATTGGACCAAATCCAATCCAATTGACACCCCTGGGTATGATATTCCATACCTAATGTGTTTAACTTCATTCATATAAAAGTTTATCTTTTAATGATAACAACAGATTTATATTTTTGTTGTTTTTTTTTTATAATTACTTAGGCTCAGTTTGCAAAGAATATAAATACGAATATTAAACAAAATAATACAAAATATAAAATTTTGTATTCTATGTAATTAGATTGAATAAATGGACTTTGGGATCAAATAGACGACATGAAACCCTTATCACAACATCCATGGAGTTGTCAATTTGTTTGGAAGATAAGAAATGCTGTTATGGGCATAAATTGGTGCTTATATGTGCTTCCTAGTTTTATATGCAATGGAGGGTAAGATTGTCTTTATCGTGATAAGAGCCCGTTTTGAACCATGCAATATTCTTCAATAAAAACTTTTTTCATGAGAAAAAAGCAGCCCAAAAAAAGCACTTTACCAAACAGTTTTTAAGTGCTTTTCCAAGAAATGTTTATCAAAAGAGTACTTCTAAAAAAGCCTATTTAAAAAGTCCTACCAAAACAACCTAAGTGTATATTGGGCAATACTACGGGCTTGCCCATTGGACCTATATCTTGATAACGGATTTTAACCATACATCAAAGTCCAACTTATATAGTAAAGGGGAATCTTGACGCTGGAGAGACAGGGGCCCATGGCTTAAAGACTCGCCCATTAAAAGAATATAGACCTACTATTCAAAGGAAGCCCGAAAAAAAATTTTCTTCCGATAGTCTTTAAGGCTCTGTTTGGAAAGATTACAAATACAAATTATATTCTGTATTATTTTGTATGTATTTGTACTGTATATACTTGTATTTGTATTATTTCTAAATTAAAGGTAAGACTCCGTTTGAAGAAGTGCAAATACAAATATATGCGTTATATATCAAATGTGAAGCAGTTTAGGTGAATGTAAATGGGAACCGGATTACTTGACTCATTTGCATTCAATTTGTTTGGTTATAAACCAAGTAAAAGGGCCCGGTATTTTTGCATGTGCTTGGTTGCTTATTGGTGATGGTGAATTTGGCCCTCCAATAACCTCATGACACATGGCATCCCAAAACAGCTGGGTGACACTCAGACGCCTCTTAACTAAAGGTTTGGAGTCCTAGATCATAGTTCGTCTTCGCCCTGACCTGGCGACCTGCCTTTACCACCGACCTGAAGACCTCAACCACAACTTAGGTCGACTTGTAGCACCTTGTCGAAGGCCAATCTGTAGCACCTCGTCACCAGCCGAAGCGACTTCGACACGAGGCGCGACCTCCCTCGAGGGCTTGCCGACTTGACTGAGGACCAGGCGGTGACCTGCGAAATGTGCTCGCCAACAAATTCGGCATGCATATCCCAACACTTTCAGGTTTCTCAGAAGTTGGCCCGTGTACTGAATGTTCCAGAGGATGGTCAACGTGCATAGCGGTTACCTCTGAGGATTTTGGACCGGTAAGGCACGACCTCTCAGAAATCTCGGTTATAGTGCATGAAGCCTATACCAAACAGTGCCTATATAAAGGCACCAATCCCAATGACACAGAGTACGCGCGATAAAGTGCATTCTAGCTCTCTACTTTATTGATTTCCTACTTGTATCTACCTACTGAGTACTAACTTAAGCATTAGAGTGACCTCGCTAGGTTAGTTACCCCGGGTTCTCTAGTCCTTCTTTCTTGCAGTTCGAACGGTCCACTTGGCAACTGACGTCCGAGCTACCTTACAACTAAGAGCATCCAGATCGTGCACGATTAATTAGTGTCGTCTGTAGGAACCGCAACAAAAAGCTAAGTTCTCACCATCAAAAAAACTGAATTCTCAATTCTAGATTGCTAAGTTTTCACCTTCTAATTCTTGGTTTTATTGAATCAATGATATTTTTTAGCAGTACCAACATCAAGAACAAGAATCAATTACTGGCGGCAAAAGCATCCGTGATGAACCTTAAGAACTCCCCTGTGACAATTAGATAAGTTCAGGTCGAACCCAACATTCTCAGTGCCGCAGATAAATACACTGCTACCGCATGTGAACGCCCCCTCTCCCCGCGGTAGAGCCATTAGCGGTTCCCGCCGGGATTGAAGTGTGGTAGTTCTATGAGATGAAACATGAATTTCTAGATCTAAGCATGGGGGAAGCCCGATGTAGAAAACAACAGAACAACCTTAGCTCATCCTCAACAGCAGTCGGCCAAGACAAGTTCTCATCAACCCCATTTCGCGAGGTCGCCTCTGCAATTCGAGCTCTTGGTATGATATTCCATACCTAATGTGTTGAACTTCATTCATATAAAAGTTTATCTTTTAATGATAACAACAGATTTATATTTTTGTTGTTTTTTTTTTATAATTACTTAGGCTCAGTTTGGAAAGAATATAAATACGAATGTTATACAAAATAATACAAAATTGGTGTTTATATGTGCTTCCTAGTTTTATATGCAATGGAGGGTAAGACTGTCTTTATCGTGATAAGAGCCCATTTTGAACCACGCAATATTCTTCAATAAAAACTTTTTTCATGAGAAAAAAGCAGCCCAAAAAAAGCACTTTACCAAACAGTTTTTAAGTGCTTTTCCAAGAAATGTTTATCAAACGAGTACTTCTAAAAAAGCCTATTTAAAAAGTCCTACCAAAACAGCCTAAGTGTATATTGGGCAATACTACGGGCTTGCAGACTGGCCCATTGCAAGAATATAGACCTACTATTCAAAGGAACCCCGAAAAAAAACTTTCTTCCGATAATCTTTAAGGCTCTGTTTGGAAAGAGTACAAATGCAAATTATATTTTGTATGTATTTATATTGTATATATTTGTATTTGTACTATTTTCAAATTAAACGTAAGACTCCGTTTAAAGAAGTGCAAATGCAAATATATACGTTATATATCAAATGTGCAGCAGTTCAGGTGAATGTAAATGGGAGCCGGATTACGAGACTCATTTGTGATGTAACCGATTCTGGTCGCGTGTTGATCTTTTTTTCGTGATGTGTCAATTTTTTGGCTAAGTACCTTGTCATCTCGTTTGCTCCCTAGTGGCCTGTGAATCAGAGGCTGAAGTGGAGCTCCCTGGTGACGAGCTGCCTTGTGGTGAGTTACCTTGATGAGCTTGATGAGCTGCTTGGAGATGGGCTGCCTTGATGAGCTACTTGGAGGTGGGCTACCTTGATGAACTGCTTGGAGGTGGGCTACCTTGATGAGCTGCCAGGAAGTGAGCTACCTTGATGCCGAGCTCCCCAGTATAGTGCAACACGACTGCTCCCTGCAAGAGATGATTTGCTCCTCTTTGTAGACGGCAGTAGCTGAGGGACCTGTGAGAACTGAGTCAGAGAACCCGGGGGTGTTTACCCGGCGATGTCACTCTGATGGCTAAATCAACACTTAGCTGTAGAGCTGAAAATGATATAAGAGAGTGAGAGAGCTGGAGAGCAGGGGTTACCACCTCTTCCTTTCAGCCTTTTTCGCATACCTTTGCCCCTAGGGGATGAGGTCTTTATATACTGGAGTCCTCATGGGTTAGGTGGAGCAGTTCCTGGATTCCCGTTGTGATGGGACCTACTTGCGTGTTAGGTGGGAAAAATGCCATCCATCAGTAAGACTGTCCCTTCCCATCTGAACCAGGGAGTTGGTTAACTAATATAGCCGTTACAAAGTATAGTCCTGTGGGATACAGAGTACGGAGGTGTTCTCCTCGAGGTTGTTAGGTTGGCGCCTGTGTTAGGCTGCTAGGTTGGTGCCTCGGCCAGGCCGCCAGCTCGTGCTAGGGCCAGATTGCCAGCTTGTGCCTAGGCCAGGCTGCCAGTTCGTGTCAGGGCCAGCTCGTGCCAGGGCCAGCCTGTGCCTAGTGGGACACCATCAACTTAGCAAAGCCAAGTTGTTGCCAAAGTGGTCTTGGGTGTCACCTAGTTGTTTTGAGGTGCTAGGCTACATGAGGGTGAGCCTGTGGCGAGCTACCTAGTGGCGAGTTGCTTGTAGCGAGCTGCCTGTGGCAAACTGCCTAGTGACGAGCTGCCTAGTGGCGAGTTGCCTGTAGCAAGTTGCCTGGTGGTGAGCTGCCTGTAAGTGTCGAGTTGTCTAAGTTGATAGGCTACACTTAGTTGGCGTGAGGTGCCAGGTGTCACAATGTCATTGGAGGGCCAAATCCGCCCTCATCAATTTGCATTCAATTCGTTTGGTTATTAACCAAGTAAAAGGGCCTTGTACTTTACATGTGCTTGGTTGCTTATTGATGAGGGTGAATTTGGCCCTCCAGTAACCTCATGACACTTGGCATCCTGAAATGGATGGACGACACTCAGACGCCACTTAAGCAATGGTTTGGAGTCGTAGATCGTAGTTCATCTTTGCCCTGACTTGGCGACCTGCTTTGACCACCGACCTGGCGACCTCAACCACAACTTAGGTCGGCTTGTAGCACCTTGTCCAAGGCCGACCTGTAGCACCTTGTCATTAGCCAAAGTGACCTCAACACGAGGCGCGACCTCCCTCGAGGGCTTGCCGACCTGACTGACGACGAGGCGGTGACTTGCGATATGTGCTCACCAACAAATTCGGCATGCATATCCCGACACTTCCAGGTTTTTGAAAGTTGGCCCGCATACTGAATGTTCCAAAGGATGGTCAACGTGCATAGTGGTTACCTCCGAGGATTTCGGACTGGTAAGGCATGACCTCCCGGAAATCTCGGATGTAGTGCATGAAGCCTATGCCAAACAATGCCTATATAAAGGCACCAACCCCAATGACACAGGGTACGCGCGATAAAGTGCATTCTAACTCTCTACTTTATTGATTTCCAACTCGTATCTACCTACTGAGTACTAACTTAAGCATCAGAGTGACCTCGCTAGGTTAGTCACCCCAGGTTCTCTAGTCCCTCTTTCTTGCAGTTCGAACGATCCACTTGGCAACCGACGTCCGAGCTACCTTACAACTAGGAGCATCTAGATCGTGCATGATCAATTGGCACTGTCTGTAGGAACCACAACAAAAAGCTAAGTTCTCACCTTCAAAAAAACTGAATTCTCAATTCTAGATTGCTAAGTTTTCACCTTCTAATTCTTGGTTTTATTGAATCAGTGACATTTTTTAGCAGTACCAACATCAAGAATAAGAATCATTTATTGGGGGCAAGAGCATTTGTGATGAACCTTGAGAACTCCCTTATGACAATTAGACAAGTTCAGGCCGAACCCAGCATTCCCAGTGCCCCAGATAAATACACTGCTATTGCATGTGAACGCCCCCTCTCCCCGCGGTAGAGCCATTAGTGGTTCCCGCCGGGATTGAAGTGTGATAGTTCTATGAGATGAAGTATGAATTTCTAAATCTAAGCATGAGAGAAGCCCGATGTAGACAACAACAGAATGACCTCAGCTCATCATCAACAGTAGTCAGCCATGACGAGTTCTCATCAGCCCCATTTCGCAAGGTCGCCTCTGCAATTCGAGCTCTTGGTGGCTCCTACGGGAATCAATGGCCATTGGACTGCAAGGACGCCCTTGCAGGTCGAGACTTCCAAGGCTCTCGTGCGAACTAGCAACCAAAAGTCAATATTGCTGTCCCCGCAAATCGAACTCCTAGTGGCTTCTTGTAGGAATGCTACCCCGCAAGTCGATCGGCGTTACGACCTCGCCATGTTATTGACAATCGACGTCCGAACTGCCTTACAACGTGAAGAATGTAGATCGCGCACGATCACTTATACCGAGACAAATGTTAATTGAACGTTATAATAGAATTTAAATATAAAGCGCATGTGCCTAAAAGTTTGCGTCATATAAAAACCCATCAAATGTCCTCCCTTGAACCCAAAATATGCCGCACTCCTGTACAAATGCTTCGGGCTTTTTTATTTTTAATTTTGGGATAACATCATATCTATCCATCCCAATCCCAAAACTCATAAATGTCCATGAACCCAGTTCCATCCAAAACCCATAGCACCTGGGTTAACCCAAACCTATTTATTTTAGCAATCTAATTAGCGCCCTGTCCATTCAACAATCTATTTGGATTAACAATCTATTTCATCATCATCAAATTTTGAACAAGATATAAACCGTCCATTCAACAATTCATCATCAAAGTTTTAAACAATTAAATATCAATAGCCCCCCCCACCCTCTCTCCCATGAAATTACTCTTTTGGGATTTAAATTCATTAAGCTAATGTAGCCAGCGCCGCTCACTGAATCCCTCAAATTAAGGAGGGATAGCCGTCTCCGAATCCCTCAAATCCTCATGCCCACTTTGACCAAGAGGATACCTATCCCAGGTCTCTGCTATATGTAGCAGGAGGCTTTACCAACTCGCCCTCTGGCACAGTGGCACCTCATCCATGACTCAAGTCATAATTACCCTTGGTTGGTTGGTTTGAGAGAAAGCAAGCTCATTTTGTCATTTTGAAAAGCTTTCGATTTGAATATTGAAATTTGTCTCGGATGGTGGTCCTATGGACCAGTAAGCACACATTGACTCGCATTGATGTGAACCCATTTGCAAGAGAGAATTTAATTTAGATATTTTGGGAGACATTTATTTATAATCGACAATGGGGGGTTTAGGCGCAAGGTGCCAACCGGTTGGTTGGTGCAGCTTGTAGCCGAGAGAAAAAAAAAATATATGGGGAATGAGGCTTCGCCAACCGAGAACGGATAAATCATAAAAGTTCTGTCGGAGACAGATTCGTCTCCTTCCTTGGCGATTGATTGCACAACTTATTTTTATTGCTGGCTGCAGAGCTTATTTAGCAAGAATTAATAGTGATCAGAGCTAACATAGCAGCTCATTGTTTAGCCAATTCAAGCATGTATTGTTTATCCCTTTACCAGAAATCAGAATGGATTATTAGCTCAACTTGATGGCTGGCTGTATTACAATTTACAGGCTGTGGTCTGTGGGGTCTACGTCTATCATAATTCATAACGCCCGGCGCACCACGCCTACGCCAGCCTGTAAAGTTCACCACTTCAGCTGATTAATGCGCTTGCAACTTGTTGGTTCCTTGACTTCATTTTCTTTTTTCTTTTTGGGTATTCCTGTTGCTTTTCTTAATGCGGAATGCCCATTTTCTTTCCTCCTCCGGATCATCGTAAGCATTGAGCAGTTTCAAAATTTTTTTGACACCTGTCTCTTACTTAAGATACCCCCGACCTATCCTTGAAAAAGATTAAAGACAAAGAAAATTGAGCAACAAAGCACTGACGTTGTAAATGAGCACCTTCAAACTTGTTGTGCCTACTGGATTCGGTCCCCACATAAGCAGCCGACGGCGGCCCGTCACAAGAGGCTTACTTTGAGTCTTTGTTGGCCTATATATATATATATATGCATCTTCCTTGGTCCTCCTCTAACACTACTAACACTGCAAATTGAGCAACAAAGCAAAGCAAGGATAAGCAAGCGAGAATGCTGTGTTCATCAGCGTCAGTTTCAGTCCCACCTCTCTCCATTCTCTTCCTATTCCTCATCTTTCCCTTCTTCCTACTTCAAGTTCAAGCCACTGTCCCCCCATCAAAGACCTTCAAGTATGTCAACCAAGGCGAATTTGGTGAGTACGTAGTAGAATATGACGCAAGCTATCGTGTATTAGATGTCTTCACGTTTCCTTTTCAACTTTGCTTCTACAACACCACCCCTGATGCCTTCACCCTTGCTCTCCGAATGGGTACTCGTCGTTCTGAGTCCATCATGCGTTGGGTCTGGGAAGCCAATCTTGGCAACCCTGTACGCGAAAACGCTACTCTTACATTTGGCCGCGACGGCAACCTCGTCCTGGCCAATGCCGATGGCCGGGTGGTCTGGCAGACTGCCACCGCTAACAAAGGTGTTGTCGGCTTCAAGCTACTCCCAAGTGGCAACATAGTCCTACACGATAAGCAAGGTAGGTTTGTATGGCAAAGCTTCGACCATCCAACTGATACACTTCTGGTAGGCCAGGAGCTACGACTTGGTGGACCCACAAAGGTTGTTAGCCGTGTGTCTAGTGTTGATGGATCCCAAGGACCATACAGCCTTGTGCTGGAGCAGAACAGAGTTGCTCTGTATCTCAAGAGTAACAACTCCCCAAAGCCGTTGCTTTACTACTACGATGAGTTGGGGAGCGGGCAAGACCCCCTGGCCTATGTAAAGTTCAACAGTGAACCTGAAACAGAGGAAGCTTATGCTTTTGATTTAGAATTTGATTATGCCATGATCAACTCCTCGTCAGTGTCGAGACGTATCTGGGCCAGACCAAAATACAATGCCACCTACTCAATGCTTCGAGTGGAATCGGATGGTAATCTTAAGATCTACACCTACAGTGACAAGGTCGACTGGGGTGCTTGGGAAGTAACATTCACCCTCTTTGACAGAGATGGGAGCATGAGCGAGTGTAAGCTGCCTACCAGATGTGGATCACTCGGAGTCTGTGAGGATGATCAATGTGTAGCTTGTCCTACGCCTCTTGGCTTGACATGGTGGAGCAAAAATTGTGCACCCCCCGCTCTTCCTCCCTGCAAATCCAGAGCCAATGTAACTAATTATTACAAAATTGTGGGTGTTGAGCATTTCCTGAACGAGTACACAGAGGGAGATGGTCCAATGAAGCTGGCTGAGTGTAGGGACAAGTGTAACAAGGACTGTGGGTGCTTAGGTTTCTTCTACAGGGAAGAATCCTCCAAATGCTTGATGGCTCCTGAACTTGGCACTCTCACTAAAGTGTCCAATACATCTCATATAGCTTTCATTAAGCTCTCTAAGTAGATATCTTAGTGACATGGTTAGTTCCTCTCATGCAGATCGATGTAGTCTTGCTTTAAAGTTGAACTGAGAAGTTTGTATGTCCGTAATAAATAGCGTGCAGCTCTGGTCAATTCAGGCTGCTGGTGGTGGTGGAAGAGCTGCCTATTAAATAAGTGTATTTGCAAAGCTATTAATAAAGTAGAAGCACATGTTTTGAAACTTTCATAAGCTCTGCTAGCTCTCTTGTTGCTCAACCTGTTCACAGATAAGATTATTGGTATTTTTCTCCCTGACCCTGTAAAAGTTCTATCACAGCAAACTTAATTCTGATGATGCTATCAGCCTATCATGTGAAAAGTGAAAACTATTTAGAAATGGGAAATTCAAAAAAGAAGTCCAATTACCTTGTTAATTATATATATATATATATATATATGCTCAGACCATATTAGCCTCAGCATCTTATAACTTCCCCACCGCAATCTATTGACCATTTGTTATCCAACTGGGTTTCTCACTTTAATTTCTCTTTCTTGAAGCTATACATGGCAAGTTATCAAATTTGGGAAGATACAAATGTTTGAAAATAACCCGATGGCATGGGGAGAAATGCTTGAAAACAAATCTGTCCAATCAAAATTCAAACATAATTTCGGTACCATGAAGTCAGAAGGCCTCACACGACAGACAATGACTCTAAACGGGAGCACCAAAAATGTCATCCCAAACGCCCCCAAAACAAACTAAAAGAACGTTAAATTCTCCAGGGCAGGAACGTGATCATATTTGGAGCTTCATCGTTTATGTATCCTATTGGTAGTTGCTGGTTGGGTACCTCAATCATTCATCGGATCCGGACATAGTAAACCCAGTATCAACCCAATTATTAATTTGCTATTTGGCCTAAAAAATAGAGCTGGGACCGTCCAAGAATTACACAATAAGGTTGGATTCGGTCTGTCGGATGAACTCAGCCCACTGACAGCCCTTTGGAGCAAGGTCGTCCCCCACCCGGGCCAAGACCCGAAATCCAATCTAATCCCATGACTTTGCTCCAAATTCCTCATGACCTAAATCCCAAAGCTCCTTCCTCACCAACATCTATTTTTCTCTTAAAGAGAGACATTGCTTTCATACATCTCGGGCCAAGGCCCACGGGCTGAGGCTCTCACCCTTTCAAAAGCGTCTTCTATCTTCTTTTCATACTTGAGCTCATTACTGCTGTGTTTTTGCCAAAAAAAAAAAGTCTTTGGCGAGGTATCTCTTCCACATACCAACCGTAGCTACGTATTCCGACAAAGGGTGCCATGGGCGACCCACTGATTTACTATTATTAGGGATACAATTTGGTGGTCTCGGGTCGGACTTTTGTTAAAATTTTGAATTGGCCCAGCCCGAATGGCCAAGCCTAAACCAGTATAAAATGCTAACTTGGGCGATACCCAAGTGGGAAGGCGTTAAAACTCCCTCTAGTAGATGAATGTTATTTTGTATTTTCAAATAGAAAAAGGCGATACCCAATTCTAGCGCTAATATCTGGGTTTTGGGAGTGGTGAATTAAATACAGATATAAACCTCCTGCATTTGGCATTTAAATATATATTTTGATAAGCGGTAAAAAACAAGGAAAGAAGCAAAACCCGAACCAAAGAAAAAAAATACCAATTAAATTACACGCGAGAGAGAATAAGACTAAGGTCTCCGGGTCCGGGGAATTCCTCAAGCAACAGCTCTCATAAAAAATAACCCATCGCAGTAGGGATGGCAATTTCATTGTAATTTTCGGGTATTTGACCTGTCCCAATCCTAATAGGACCCGCTTATTAAAATCCTATAGGGTTTGGAATAGGTTTAGGATTTTAGACTAAAACCCTATAGGGTTTGGGTTTTGACTTTAGGGTATCCGATATTCGATACCCGGAATGCATAAATACGAACCTATTATATTATACATCATGCACAAATTTATAAATTTTAAGTACTTAGATAATTATTCTATTATTAATATTTTATTTGTATAAATTTCTTAGGATTAAAATCATCATTTTATGTAAATTTGGATTTGATAGATTGTTTATTTCATTTAGTTATAAAATTCTAATTTTAAATATTATTTATTTTAATTTTTAGTTGGAATTTTTAATCATATATATGTTTTGATTGTTTTGATGAACATAAAAATTAATAAAATCTATTTTATTCCATTAAATAACACAAAATGTGAGATGGCTTAATGGTTTAATGTAGTGCTAAGAGATTTGGCACTATCATTAATTGATCCGGGTTTAAGTCAAACCATAAGCATTAAGAAACTTTTTTTTAGTAGAAAACCCTTTGGTCAAGGGGTTTAACGGGTGGGACGGGTTTAACAGGTTTGGAAAATTGAGAGGAAAAGTTAGAGAGATTTAAGTCAGGTTTGAAATTAGGGATACATAGACGGGTTCAAGAATAAGTAGGGCAATTTGCACGGATATGGTGAAATTAATGGCAATATACATGGACTTGCAATCTTAAAGTATTTCCATGGATGCTCAACTTTTGTCTTGGAGGGCTTCCATGACTACTAATCTATTGCCTTCAAAGATATAATGTTGTGGGCATGAGGAACTTGGAGATCAAGTTTGTGGGCTTGTAGAGCTGCCCACATTTGTGCCACTATTATCAATTTGGCCCATCTTTGCCATCAAGATTTTGCCTGTAAAATTTCTCATGATGCAGCAGCAGCCATACGCACACCATCTTCATTGAGGCATCAAAATTTATCTTAATTCCATTTAAGGGAGGAGCGGAGTCCATCTCTTATCACCACATAACAGACCCTGAGCTCATTCATTGTATTTGTGCAGCAACGGTAAAGTATTCCCAAAACAATTGGGCTTGAATGATTGATGATCCATCTTCTCCTCCATCATATCCTTAATTCCAACATTTTAGGTTCCATCATGGACCCAACAACTTTTGTACTACGATGTCCTCAGTTAGGGCCCAAACTTGTTGGGTATTTGGGCTATCTGACATCTAATATATATATATATATATATATATATATTAAAGTAATGAAATCAGGCCCAAGTCTCCCCTCAGAAATGTGGCTCACTTACATTCAAACACTTGTCATTTCAAAGATTTAAATAAAATGGACACATGTCAAAATCTGAATAGTGATAGTTTAAGAATAGAGCCCACTAGACATGTGTCAAATTCTGATTAGTGGTAGTTCAAGGAAAGAGTCCACTAACATGCAGAGTGGAGCCCACCACCATATAGAGTTGTGAAAAGTGGTAAGCTCCCACTTTCAATAATTTCCTAAAAAAAGGAAGTTGTGCTATTAATTACTGTTAACTACTAAACTAATTAATTAATTCCAGCTACTAATTACTAATAATAATTACTCACTGATAATAATTAACTACTGAAAATAATTTCTTATAATAATTATTGCTATTACTTAATTGCTGATAATAATTAATTAGTGATAATATTGCTCATTATTAATTCAGAAAAATAATTTCTTATAATAATTACTGCTAATACTTAATTACTGATAATTTATTAATGACAATATTTCTCATCATTAATTCGAAATGATAATTAATAAATATTTTCATAATGGTAATTAATAATTCAGAAATAATTATTTTATATTTATATTAACATATTAATTATTTTGGAAATAAATATTTAATGGTAATTATTTATATTATAATTATTATCAGAAATTATAATTCATACATTTATATTAAATAATTAATTATATTATTATAAGTAATTATAATTAATAATATTATATTAATGAATATAATTATATTACTATTATTATCAATAATTATAATTAATTATTACTAATACAAATGATGGTAATTATAACTTTGGAATGTTAATTAATTAATGATAATTAATAAATAATTTAACAATGTTAATATTAACTGGGATATAATCATTTTATATTAATATTAATTCATATTAATTATCTTATAAATATATAGTTAGTGTTACTTCTTTACATTATTATTATTACAAGTAATTATAATTAATACTATTATTATTCCCCAAAAATTATTTCATTTAGTGACAGTTAAACTTTAAAACTTTCAATTATTCAATATTGTTAAACTTAAAGAATTATAAAAGCAAATATTGTATTATGAATTAACTAAAAATAATAATTATAACAAATTAATTACTTAATAAAAATAAAATAGTAGTAGTAGTAGTAGTAATAATAATACTTTAATATTACTGATTTCAAAATCAATACACACATAATAAGAATATATTATTTGTTAATAATAATAATTATAATAATAATAATAATAATAATAATATTATTATTATTATTATTATTATTATTATTGATTTCATAATTATTAATATATTATTAATCTATTAATAATACTGATTATTATTAAAAATGTTAATAGAAAAATTTAATTACTTAATATTATTTGATGGAATTACCCGTTTTAATTTGGACAATTATTAATTATTAATTTCTTAAAATTATTATTTGAAAAATAATTTTAATTAATCTTTCATTAACAACCTTATTTTTGAGTAATTGGTTTTTTATGTTCAATAATTTTTTTTTTGCAAAAATCCAAATAACTTTTCATTTGCAATGCTAACCATTTTATTTTTCTCTTATTAAGTTTTCCAAAAGATAAAAAATAAATTAATGATATTTACCTATTTTTATCAAATTATGTATTTATCAAGTTGTTGTCATTGATGATGATGATCAAATTATGTATTTATCAAGTTGTTGTCATTGATGATGATGATGATATTTACCTATTTTTATCAAATTATGTATTTATTCTCCAATAAATATTTCATTTAGTGAAAGTTAAATTATAAACTTTCAATTATTCATTATTGTTGAACTAAAAGAATTATAAAAGCAATTATTATTTCAGGATCTAACTTAAAATCGTAATTATAACAAATTAATTACTTAATAATGATAATAATAATAATAATGATAATGATAATAATAATAATGATAATAATAATAATAATAATAATAATAATAATGATAATAATAATAATAATAATAATAATAATAATAATAATAATAATAATTTAATACTACTGATTTCAAAATCAATACACACATAATAAGAATATATTATTAGCAAATAATAGTAATAATAATATACTTATTACTATTAGTGATTTCATAATTATTAATATGAAGTCATTAGTGCTAGGGTTTAGGGGTGGATTCGAGCCGAGCTGAGCTGAATGTTTGGCTATTTGAGCTTAGCTCGTAGGAATAGTATCATGCTCGAGCTCGAGCTCGGCTCGGCTCAAGTTTGACTATAAGCCAAGTTCTTTTGAAAAATAAAAATTATATGTATAAAATTATTATTTTTTATTTTTCAAACAAAAAAATTAAGAATTATAAAAATTATTTAATATTATATATACAAAAAATAATTCTAAAAATTATTTACTATTATACATAAAAAATAAAAAGATTATTATATATAATAAAGTTATTTATTATATTTGTGTATGCATGTATCTATGTATGTATGTATATAATAAAAATTATTTATTTAATAATAGGCTCGCGAGCCTCACGAGTCGAGTTTCATTGGGCTCGAGCTTGGCTCAATTAGCAAACAAGCCTATATATTAGGCTCGAATTCAGCTCAAAGCTCGATTTAAACCAAGCCGAACCGAGCTCGAATAGCTCATAAAAAGCTCGGCTCGTGACCATCCCTAACTGTCTTATCCTCCTTTTTGGTCATGGGGATATAGATGGCTCTTATTTTATTTATCACATTTTGAAGGATTAGTGCGCTGAATTTATTTTGATCCCATTTTTTTTTGGTCCCAATTAATAAATTCCTCGACTTTAAAGAATGTTAATTATTATGACTATGGAGCTAATTAATATCATCATCATCCAAGTCTTATCCCAATTATATGGGTAGGTTATTCATGATCATGAATTTTATTGACAATTGTCAATATGACGCAACCTCCTCTTTTATATGGACTCAGGACCAGTAATTTAAGACAAACTCACACCAGCAAAGTTACCCTAAAACTAAGGGAGAATGACGACGGTTCAGCACAGGGTCAGAATTCTTAAGCCCAAAGTGCAATTGGGGTAGGTGTCAGCTTGGAATTGATGTCAATTCGTGGGCGGATATTAATGTGTAAAGTGTTGGTATTTGCTATTTTGAATGTTTTTAGGTCTGAAGTGGAATATAATTCAGAAATCTGCCATGAGCCTTTCCATACTTTTCCGCAAAACTAATTAAACTGATCCGTCGTTAAAATATTATAATATAATAGATGTAGTTTCTTTGTAACACTTAACTATATAATAAAGTAGTATTATTTCAATTTTTTTTGGGGTCGCTGATTAATAATGCATAGCTAGCATAAAAAAAAATAATAATGCATAGCAACATTTCTTAAGGAAAACCATATCACCTTTATAAAAAAAGAAAATATTTAGAAAATTAGAATGGGCCTAAAGCAGATGCAAGCAAGATACATACAGACAGAGGAGACAATCTTGTACTTTAATATAGAAATAGAAGAGAAAAACTTTATTGATAAGACAAAAGAAAAAGAAACATAAAAAAGAAATGAATAAAAAATTTAAGAATCATATTTTTGTTCTTTTATTTTTCTAACCTATAATCTAAAGTGGTTAATTATAATTAGTCATAACTAAATTTTCACGAAATGAATCAGGTATCAAAATTATATCAATATATCATATTAAGTAAAAACTGTGTCAGAATAAAGATTCTCAAAATAAAGCCAATTGGCTAAGGGGGGTTTTTGATAAATCTTTCTGCACAGTCTTTCAGGTTTTCCAAAGTTTGGAAGACGAAATTTTGGTCTTTTCCCACTTGATAATAAAAAATAAGAAGTCCGAAAGACCAGAATCCAATAAAATTCACAGTTAAAATCTTTTGTTTGACAGCTCGATAGACCACGGTAGACCAGAATACTCATCAAATCAAATGGTGTTGATCTTTAAAAACAAATAAAAAACTCAATACATCTTTAACCATTTGAGTTGTTGAAAAATCTTCCTTAAAAAAAAAAAAAACTTACCAAAAAATAGCATCTAAGATTTGGATGAAATACTCAACAGTATAATTCAATAACCTTGGTATAAGCCCACTTTTTTCTGTTTTTTTTTTTTTTGTTTTTACCTTCATCATCTATTGTGTATCTTATCAATTGAATTAATTGGCCAAGACCCAAGAGTTGAGAATTGAGACAACTATCCATGAAACTGTAGGTCGAAATATATGCCACCTGGCAAACAATGGCAACCAATCACATGAGGGAATGGTCTTTCGCCTGTTACGGGTGCTCAATGGGTCTCTTAATATTATTGTTATTTTCATGTGGTATGATATCAACATACACTCGTGGCCTTGCATCATCAATTAGCCTTAGCCTTATACAGATGTATACTCTTCTGTCCACGCTCTACACCAACACAAAGAATAGATTCGAGTGGATCCCCACTGACACTAACACCCAAGCCTAGAGGAAGCATCTCCTCCCTTCGATGACAACAAATCTTCTTACGACTAAGCTGGAACGCCCAAGTGAACGAATCCGACACATCGGGGGAGTCTTTTCAACTTTCAATGGTTGGTGACTCGGTGAACACGACGAATAAATAAAAGCCCAATTGAAACCAATTTTTATTAGCCATTTGAATGCATGACAAGTTGGCAACCAAAACTTTGTTTGGAGAATTCTTCATTTCTTTTTTAGCTTTTTGTATTGATTGATATCACCTAGCTTTCATACCTTTTATTTCCAACGATCAGCTATTTGTACAACTCAACAATGGACTTTTAGTTTCTTTTCCCGATCATGATAGATCAACAACAGTTGTGAGAGGGGTAGGGGTAGGGGACAGAATAGAGTGCACATGACATCCATTAACCTTATTATCAAGAGTTCACAGTAATGCAGATTTGACGCTACACCTTCATATTTGGAGGGACGCTGAATTACAAATTAAAGGTAACAAAATGCAAGACATACAAATGCTTATACATCCGTCCTTATATCATTGTTCATTCTTCATTGTATAATAATAAGCCAAAATAATCTATTTCGTGCAGTGCAAGCTATGACATGCGCTATATAAAAGTAGATTCCCAATGCCCCTTCACAAGGGCTGTGTATACAGGGATAGTTACTAATTGTATGCTTGGTTTATGCTAATGGGATGGGAAAAGGGGAATATTCCCATTAGATTTTCATTATCGTATGTTTGTTGGCCTAGATGGGAAAAGGGGAAACTGCATGATGCCAGTTTCTAAAATCAAGGATGTGGGATTGCGCTGAAATGGTGAGAAAATATCATGGGAAAAAGAAATATCGAGCCTTTTTGCTAAGCTCCCTAGCCGATTCTCACTGCCTCCCTATGTCTACGACTAGGACGGTCAAGTCTCCAACAATGTTTCCGCTAATATGTGGACAAGGTAAGACCAGATCCATGACCATTGACGTATGGCAACTATTTTTATTCCAATTTTGGTGTCATCGGTCTCCTCATGCCGCTAAGAAGAAATGGGCAAACGGTGAAAATGGTGGCCTTCGTGTTTTTAGGTTCCAATAACCTTTCCCTTTTAATGGGGTTTCATCTGTAATGGTAAAGGTGGCCTTAGTGCATGCTCTCGCTCAATCCCTCTTTTTTTTTCTCTGCATTTTGTTGCGGCTTTAGGGCGCCAACGATATCAGGTTGCCCCTGTTTTGGACACTATTGATTCCAGCAGTGTCTAATTTATGTACATGGGGTTTCCTTCTAGATCTACTAATATACTTGCTTTCTGGTAGCTCTAAATGTTTTCTCTACCATATTTTGTAGATCACAGGCAGATTCTGAGTTCTTTATTGCTAATGTTGAGTTCTCATGATCTTGAAGCCTTGAAAGAGTTTTTGAACGAACATCATCAGAACTTTCTAAGTGTATCTTACAAACCAAACACAGGAAACCCCAGTGAGGAAACAAAATTTTTTGTTTCTCATCCCATCCCTTCCCATCCTTTCCTCTTCCTAGACCAATTTTCTTAAAAGCCAAACAGACCATAAGGGTTCATTTGGTTCCCACGTACGTGCTGGTGCCTGAAATTGGAATTGGAAAGGCCCTTTCTGATTCAAGCATAGGGATGGCAATTTTTCCATTGAACCAATTTTTCCATTGCCCAAAACTGACGATGGGGTGGGGATGGGTTGAAATATAATTCCCCAAACCCACCCTAAACCCGATGGTAAATTGTTAAAATACACTTAAATTTTATTGTTAATTTGTAAAATGCCCCTAAGTTTCCCTCAGATTCTCAAAATGCTAGCATCCCATAATCTCATTTCTAAAATACCCCCTAAATTTGCTGTATTTTTAAGGTGGTTGCCTCAAGTGGGAAAAATCGAGGGATTCCCCACCCTGCCACTAGGGATGGGGTAGGGGGTTTTATCTATAGGCAGGGATGAGGAGGGGGCGTCTTTCTCTGAACCCACCCCATTGCTATATATTTCTATTCCAATCGTTTATTTGACTGGAATGGGATTCCAATTTCCATTCTCCGTGGAATTACTAACAAGAAAACCAAACCATGCCTAATACACCTAAGCCTAATATTAATAAAATATTAATAATTAAATGAAAATAAAATAATATATTTTGTTGTAAAGTATTTTATTGTAATAAAATATTAATAAATTAGTATAAAGCACTAAGATATTAATTACTAAAGACTAATAAAAGAATAATAATAAAGTATTAATAGAATATTATATAATATTATTAAAGTAATAATAAAATAATAAAACAACAACAACAATAATAATAATAATAATAATAATTAATAAAAAATTAATAAGCCAAAGTAAAAAAAATTTGGTTAATCCCTTTATTGACTTCTGTATGAAGCAAATAACAACAATTGAAATTTGACTCTAATTACTGTCTAAACCAAACATGCATTAGGAATATGTGACTTCAATTCTGATTTGAGGGGATTTTGATTCCGATCCTGAGCATGAAGTACTTAAATTAGAGAGTGATTATGACACATCTCTTTCTATAAAAGAGTGCATGCCTTTAATTACTAGTCAAGTCTTCCATGTACTGTGCACATGGATTTCTTAAAATATTTAAAAGAGGAAAGAGGGGAAGGAACATGTCCTCTCACCACACAGTTCGCATAGACTTCCATCTGATCCTCTCATTTCTCACACCCGAGGTTATTTGGTTTAAATTAAATTATTAAAAAAACATAGATAAACCTATGATGCTGGAAAGGTATGTTACCAAATGAGCTTTGACCAATCAAAACTCTGAAGGGATGAGAGATCCTTCCTATGGACGCCCAAAAGATTGCGGAATAAGGGGCGAATTTCAAAAATTTTTCTCTCCCTTCAACTGGGAATCGTATTCCCCATTTAGAAAATCATATTTTCAAGGATCAATTCTGAACCATAAACTGAACCAGATCTGAACCAAAAAGGAGTGGGAAGGATTATACCTGATAC
>NW_010729207.1:1230668-1288828 GCF_000365185.1 Nelumbo nucifera
CMMYTTYYCMWWAAAWAKRGTCATAATTTATTAAGATTTGGTTTTCCAAATCAAACAATATTTATATCTATAGACGTGATTTCAAGCAAAGAGAGGCGAATAAGGGGAATTCGATGTTTCCTATATATTCATGTCATCTTCCATTATTCTTAAATAATTCATTAGTTATGAAAATTATTAAAAGATCCATTATTTAACAAATATTAAATAATTTAATAATCTACCAAAAATTAATAACCAATGCATTATTTGATAATTTTTGGTTATTAATAAATGTTCAAAATTTCAATGTTTAATTTTCATTAAATTTTTATAGTAATAATTTATTGATAAAAGATATTACTAATTAGTCTTTAACTAATAATCCATATTTATTTTTTTTTCAAATAATTAATTAAAAAAATTAAGAAATTAATCTATGAAAAAAATAATCTCCAAAACTATTTAAGTAACACTCCATTATTATTATTCAACTAAATAATTATTAAAAAAATTAGGAAATTAATCTATAAAAAATGTTTCATAATTATTTAAATAAAAAATCCATTATTATTATTTTAATAAATAATTATTAATTAATTTAGGAAATTTATTAAGTCTATCCACATTGATCTTGACCACTTGGTTGACTTTAATCATACCTGGTTTTACATTAATTAACAACAAATGGTTTAATTTTAATTAAAAATAATGTAATTTACCATAATTACATTAACTTACTATAATTACATTTACTTTGATTAATCGTAAATTATTTAGGCTTAAAAATTAAATAATTTACATTAATTTATTGTTATTGTAAATAATTAATTTACTATACATTACTACTAATCAATACAAATTTCAATAGTTTTTTTGGAAATTTCAATATTTTTTTTGGAAATTATCATAAAATATTGTAATTTGTTGTTATTTAATTATTTATAGAAAATTATTAGAATTGTAGGGATGGAAATTTTCCCTATAAAACTGGGGCCGTACCCTGCCCTACCCTGAATGGGGCAAGTTTTGTCAAATCTTAAACAGAGATGGGGCAGAGAAAGGGTGGGGATAAGGAAAATATTTTTACCCCAAATTAGGGATGGGGCTTGCATATAATTCGCCAAACCCGATGGTAAATTAATAAAACATCCGTAGATTTAATATTGATTTTTAAAATATCTCTAATTTTTCCTCATATTCTTATAATCCTAGATCTCACAATTTCATTTATAAAATACCCCCAAGTTGTTATAATCCAATTCCTAAAATATCTCCAAATTCTCATAATCCTATTTGTAAAATATCCATAAATTCTTTTTTTTTAAGTGGTTGTCTCAGGGCGGGAAAAATTTGGGGATTCCCCATCCCAGATGGAGAATGGGTGCCTCGCCCCAAACCTGCCTTGCCACTGAGGTTAGGGCAGGGATGGAGTTGGGTGTCTTGACTTACGAGGGCGATGGCAAGGAGGGGTGCCCCATCATGTGCATCACACGGTTCCCCACTAGTCTCTTATAAAGAAAACTAATCACATGAAATTTTTGAATTCAATTAGCCTAAGGCCATGTTTGGGAGTGCTTAAGTTAAAAATAAGTGCTTAAAAACAAGTGCTTATTTGAATAAACACTTATTTGCATTTGGCACCCAGCTTTTTCAAGTAAAAATAAGCACTTAATTTATATTGGGTGTTTAGTAGTCTTTTTCTCTAATAAACACTTAAATAAGTATTTGTGACTATTTTGTCCTTCATTTTCTTTCAAAATTTCAAAATATACTCTTTGGAAGCATTTTTAATAAGTTATTTTTATAAAAAACACTTTTATGAAAGTACTTTTATAAAAACACTTTTGTGAAAGAACTTTTACAAAAGCACTTTTATAAAAGTACTTTTATGAAAAGCATTTTTGTAAAAACACTTTTATAAAAAGACTTTCATAAAAGTACTTTTATAAAAACACTTTATAAAAGTACTTTTACTAAAGTAAATTTACGAAAGCATTTTTATGAAAGTACTTTTATGAAAGCACTTTTATATAAAAGTACTTTCGTAAAAGTACTTTCATAAAAGTGCTTTTGTAAGGGTACTTTCTTAAAAGTGTTTTTGTAAAAGTAATTTTATAAAAGTGTTTTCGTAAAAATGCTTTCATAAGTACGTTCTTAAAAGTGCTTTCTTAAAAGTACTTTTATAAAAGTGCTTTTGTAAAAGTGCTTTTGTAAAAATGCTTTTATAAAAGTAATTTTATAAAAATGATTTCATAAAAGTAATTTTATAAAAGTGTTTTTATAAAAGTTCTTTCATAAAAGTACTTTTATAAAATTCAACTAGGGATAATATTAGAAGTGGTATTTTAAAATTCAACTAGAGATAATTTTGGAAGAAAAAAATTGAATAAGTGCTTATACAATAAACACTTAAAAACAGCTGGAAATTTGGGTTTAAAAAATAAGCCCTTATTTTTAAAATAAGCACATGTTTTAAGTTTATTTCTCAAATAGCAATACGTGCTTAATGGCCCAAATAAGCACTTATTTTTAAGGACTTCCAGTAAAAGAGTGATGGAAAATGTTATAAATAATAACAGTTAATGTTCTTTTTTTTTTTTTTTTTTGAGAAAGGTAAGATATGAAATAATAACATATTTCTTTTCGTGGGCAGAGACATAATGCAGAACCGCAGATGTATTAAGATAATTAATTTCTATGATAATAAATAAGTTGATATTTAAGGCATAGACTGATTGTACACCCTATGTGGGCAAATAATTAGTGAAAGGACAAAGGAGGCACCGTTAGATAATGATAAAAGTCAAATTATATGGGGTGATTTTGTTTTTGAAAGCATATGGTTCTGATGAAGAATCAAAATTTTGCAATGTATTGGTCAGCATCGATTGTATCATATCAGCATATCGTCAATATATATTGCTTTTAATGCTTTTTTTTTTAAATGTCTTAATTTTAAATGTTAAATAATAATATTTCCACCCCATCTGAAATTTTGAAAAGAAACTAAAATAATAAAAAAATTGCAAGTATCCATATACTTTGAACATTGCTTCTCATCAATGATAGGGTGTGGCTTCTTTTATCAAAAATGGGATACGGGATGTGCCCAAATCACTCCATCGAAAAAAAAAATGTTGAAGAAAATCAATGATTATATACATAAACTAGATGAATAGATTTTTCATTAAAAAATGTAGGTGCTGCTTTAGTAATATGATATCAGTCAAAAAATGCATAGTTTAAAGGATTATCTAAGTATAATTTGTATCATTATAAAGAAGGAAATGGTTGTCACTACAGTTAGGGATCTGTCCCATTTCATCAGTAGGTATCAGGTTTGAGACAAGGGAAATGACATTGTTAGTGAAGTAGTTCCCAAGCTGATTGTGATCCCTCCCCCCTCCCCGACTCACACCGTCTTGGTGCTTGAGCTGGCCTGTTCATATATAGTCCGGCCGGCTCACATAATCTGACATTTTTTGCCCATCAAATGAAAATTACTAATTAATCTTAGACATTCATGCACAAGTTTGAGTCTTCTCATAATTAAATTACAGGCAATATCATAATAAGAACTTGAAAAATAGGAAAAACTACTTACTCCAATCAGATTTTAAGGATTTCTTTTCAAAGGGTTTATGGATTAATGCTAAGAAGAAGTAGAGTACTAAATGTATCTCTTACTGCTAATAATTAAGCTTTCAAAATTCTCACCAATATTAACAAGCTTTTTTTTGGAGAAATGGAATCCTGACATGGAAAACATTTGATCATTCATGGATCTTTAAAGATATTATGCATTTTACTATGATTTTGTCCTTATCATCAGCACTTGCCCATGATAGAGTACCCTTTTCCCTTATCTCTATTGCTATAAACAAAGCAACCTTCTTACTTTCTAGGTAAGCCTCAACATGTTTTTTTTTTTTTTCATATTTAATTTACAGTCTCAAAATACATTGACTTGACAACAATAAGGGCGGATTTATAATTATAAAAACAATATTTTTAAAGTAGTTAATGGAGGACAACCCACCCCATCTCGCTGCAAAATGTCTCTCTCCCCACGCCCCCTTTCTCTGTCCCCACCCTGTCTTCTCTCTATTGGATCGTTCAGACTCCACATGAAATCATATGATTTAATTGTAATTTTTCTTTGCATTCTAATTATAATGCACAAGATTTTATAGGCATAACATAACTAATATGAAATGGTTCCATTGTTAAAATAAGAAAGCTGAAATGTGATGTTTTCTTTTTTTCTCTTTTTTCACTTGGAAAAATCTAAAGAGCAATAGAAATTAAGGAATTACTAATAGTTTTAGGACATTATATATGTAAGCAGTTACATATAAAATTTGGGTGTAGAGGAAAGGTGATTTTCACTTTACCCTCTAATTAGTTGATAGGAGAATAGAAGTTACACCACCTTTAATGGTGCATAGTGCATTCTTCCTTGGACCAGTGTTAATTAATCTTATTCTCTATATTGAGCATACATATTATGCCTCTGGTATCAGTAGTTGATAGAAAAGATAAGAAAAATCCATTTTATTTTATGTAGTTTTGGTGTATCAATCGAAGGAGGTATCCACCTTGTATATATACTCATATATAGATAACTGAGAGTTCTTATAAAGTTCCTCATTAGGGTTAGGGCCCGGGTTTGGGAGAGAGATCTACTCTCCCTTTATAGTTTTATGGTCCACAGTCCACTAATTTGATTAGCAAAATTAAAATAAAAATTTACAAAATATGAGTTTCACTCTCTCCTTAGTCCTTACCCTTCACCAACTCTTGAATATTTCTTTTTCACTTGGCATTAATTCTTCTAGGTTTTCAATCCAACCAAGTACTAGACTCCAAATGTAATACTGTTAACCTCGTCATTAGTATAGTACTGGAATAACCAGTCACTGCCACTGTGCCACAGCATTTAAGTCCCTAATGACAGTCAATAAGGCAACCGACACACAACCACCAACGCCCATGTATTGACGTGGTGTATCATTTAGTTGGTTTCCAGTACTACGACTACTACAAACTGTAGAAGATTCGATTTACATTCATCCATCCAACTCTGACACTTTCTGATTGATTATATAGGGGCAATTAATGTTTTGCCACCTGGCTACTTCACCGTATCAACTAACTTTGTGAAATAGAAGATGTGCATTTTTTCCGAGGAAGAATCATCGCTTTTACTCAGCAAACAATCTACGTACGTGCACATGAGTACTTTGACCAATGCCACTGGAATTACTGCATTGTACATGTACAGGAAATACATTGAGAACTGAAGGCTAGCCAATTTACTTGCAGTATCGCAGCTATCTATTTTCCGTATATATTATCTGTAAATCAAACGCGCGTGTGGTCTATATTTGCCAGTTTGTTGACTACTTTCCACTGGGTTGCTGTACTTTAAGTTTTTACTGTTTTCAGGTACCACCAAGATCTTGGTTCCTTTCGTAAGATATGGGTGGTTAGCTATACTGCGCTGTGCGCCAGTTTTGTGCCTGTAGTTTCTTGATATATCATCAGTCATGACAGAACAAGATGCTGTTTTCCATAAATAGAGAAATAAATTAGAATTCTCTGTGATACTTGCTGTGTTTTTCCCCTTTAGATTTTTTTTTTTTTTTTTATAAAAAAATTTGGTACCTTATTGAAGAAGTTCATAGCTGTTGTGGTTGCACCTTCTGCACTTCACTGTTGCAATCAATGTGCAATAATTGATGAAGGGCTAAATTATTTGATGATGTTTTTATTCTGAGAGTTGCCCTTAAGGTGCAATCTTGGGTAGCACAAGATACAACCAGAACCCCTCTTGTTGACACTGCAAAGCTCCCTCTGATTAAATCAAACCACTGGTTTATCTGGCTCAATAAAGCATCATGTTTCTAATTATTCTACATACCTCCCCTCCCCACACCCAATCTCACAATGTAGTAATGCTTGGGCTGAATTAATAAAGCATATATCCACTTGGTGTGATTTATCTCCACAAGACATCCTTCTAATTATATATTTGGGTGATCAAGCTAGGTAGACCTTCTGGGTCCTATGTGTAGCTACTGGAATATTGATTCAGTGAGGTTCCCTTATTGCATGGGGAGAACCTTTTGTTGTCAGATAAGAATGTTAATCCACACAATGCAGCATATGCTTCATCTTGAATTGGCTTAAGCTTCACCTGGCACTTATCCACCGGTTAATAGTGTCTCTTCATGGGATGGACTCCTCCTTTCTTAATTATGACTATTAATGTGTCATCAAAATTAAATAATGCCAGCCCAATATTGGATGCCTAGATTTGTTGAAGCTTTCCAATGTTCAAATCTTGGGGTATAGCCTATATATATATATATATATTTTTTTTTTTTTAATATCTAGATTAGATATGGAGAAGTGAAGGAAAAAAGAAAAAAAAAAGAATTTAATCTATTAAAGCTTCAAAAATTATCACGATATCTCCTAAGTGGTGAAAATTATAGTGGTAGTCCTTTCCCTCCTCACATGGGACATGTGATTAGATATGTCCACATTGAATGGATCCAAAGTCTTGCTGCAATGCAAATCATTTTTCCATTTATATTTCTCATATTGACTTTGAAATGTTAGCCGCACTCCGATTAGATTAATTTTTTGTAAATTTGCAAAAGCAATAAGATATGTAATAAATCGCATTATCAACAAAACCAGATGTCTTTTGATGCCACAAATTTTCCCTTTCTCTTAGATATATATTTGCATAATCTTTTACTTATTTTTTCTTCTTTTTCATAGTGAGGGTTTGTTCGATTGGTCTTTAAAAGTAAAGTGGGTGAAAAAGAGATAATGTGCTTTGCCCTGCCCATTTTTGTCATTTTGAAATGTTGTCTTCTTGCACACATGAGTATTCAAAGGGGATTTTAGTAAGTTTATTTATTAATGCGTAGGTTCTACTCGAAACTAAATGGAACTAGCCTTGAACTAGCCTTGAATCAACCTACCCTACTTGTTACTATGTAGAGTCTGGTTACAAATTCTTGGAACCAACCCCCACACAAGCCGGTTCCAAGGTCTAGGGCTTTACCCTATCCAAGGCAATTCCGACAACCAACCTTGGTTAGCCTTAGTTGACCTTGGTGGAAACAATCTTGGAACTGAACTTGCCTTGAAATAAACCCCAAAGTACTTTCAAGATGTGATGATTTGGACCCAAGCACTTACGGTTGTAAAGACCATGATCTCACTTAACCATTGAGTCACTTAAGTGATTTGATAATTTTTCTTTAATTTAATATTTGAATTTGTATAATAAATAATGCAAAAGATAATATTTACAATATTTAATGTATAATGATAAGTTTTGAACTATATTATTATTATTATTATTATTATTGAAAAACAAGTTTTTAAAGAAAAGATCCCTCTTTTGGGGTATAAAAAAGCATGGATTCGATAGCTAAACCCTAGAATCACCAAGACCAAAATCGACTCTAGATTCTAATTTCTGCCTTGGAACCAAATCATAAGAACCCATGCTTATACCTATTTGTCACAATGAAGGTTTAGGGAGCTAAGTGTGACTACCCCTTGTACATGCACATTGCTATTGTTTATGAGGAATTTTAATGATTTTTAGAATTTTTAAAGAAAATATTAAAAGTAAAAATTCAAAAGAGAAAATATAATAATGGAAAGTTATATAATAGTCTGGAAATAGACTATTATGCAACATTACAAGACAATCATTTGTCATTTGGATATACTAGTGTAGCAGTGCTATGCATATGTGCAAAGTATATATGACACATGGAATTTGGATTTATGACCTGCACCAAAATGAAGGTAAGTATCCCTTTATATAGCATAGATAATATAGATATATTTAACCTAATTTTCTTTCAAATTAAATTTCTTATTCTTTGAGCACATGTATCTGTAGTCAACAAGTTTCATCATTGGGTCTTCAAGCATATCGGCATCACTTCCATCTTCAATGAACCAGAATATATTTTGTGCCAATGTTCCTTTTACCATTATTAAGACCTTTCCATGCTTTCCAACAATTTCTCTTTATTCCTGTTGATAAGAAACCATAGAATAATAAAGAAAAATACCTATTTAATTGACCCCAAAGTTTTACGTGGAGGGGTTGTCACGTAAAGTAATTAGACCATCGAAGGGGCTATTAGCTAGGTCTTCCCACTAAGAAGACTGAAGAGAGAGAGAGAGGTCCATTTCTACCAATAGTAACAAACGTACGTTTGAACATATATGGCAGTGTCTTTGTGCCTTTGTGCTGACTTGAGCATACGGTTCACTTGTCACTCCGCACCTAACAACTTGGCAAAGGAATCCGCCAATAGTTGCCTTCTCTGTACTAGTGCGTTATCTTGACTATCTTCCTTCCTATAAGGATATGTCAACAATCAACAAGTCTGACGCTAATGACTTCTCCAATTTCAATCGAAAATTGCTCGAGCATCAGCAGAAATGTTGTTCGAGTTAATTCCATATATATATGCCATATCCATGGAGGAAAGCAAAAATAAACCAACTAGTAGTCCAGTTTCCAATGTACCCAGAGCTTGAAACACGCCTGACTCCCTATGGTGGCTTCACCCATTTGACCATGATAGCTCTCATGTTGGTCTCGATCCTGATGATGAACTGGTTGTTGAATATATTGACTGCGAATTGTTGCCATCAATGCCAAGCTTGTATATATTATTGTTCTTTCCATTACACCTACAGTCTACAGAAGGGATGGAATTAAGAGTGAACAAACTCATTGCACTCAAAAGATAGTCGGTGTTCTCTATACTGTTGTGGTGGTCTGCCCAAAACCGGCATTTTCAAGATTGCTTTAGATTGCAGTACTCTATCATGTTGAGCTTCCTCTTCAAGCTAAGGCCTTTCCAATTGTATGTTTGTGGATTATTCCCGTTGATCTGACCAGCAAGTGCAATGCTGATTAATTTAATACTCAGCCAACTAATATTAATAATCCATCTGAAGATGCATGGTGTTACTGCTATTAATGCCCAAGCAAATAGTTCTCGTTCTAATCTTTCATTGGGTTTAATTAGCAGGTAGCTAGCTCTCTTCCACCTGGTGGTTTTTCATCCAATCTATTCTCCTCGGAATTCATGCAGGCACGTAATCAGCTTCCCTGCCTGAGTGATTCAGCCTTCCAGCAGCCCTCTAACTAATGTGCTATTCTTCTACCAAATCAGACTGTCAAAGTGTCAAATCTTTGTTTCTTCAGGGTAGCACAGTACTCAAATATGCCATTAGAATAATTTTTTTGAAGTGAAATCCTGTGGCTGATGCAATGATTCCTGTCCATGCAGCCGGCGCTTTGTCCGGATATCAGAAAGCAGCTCCCGTCCTTATTTACCTTCTGGCCGATACTCCTAATAAGAGGTCAAGTTCGAAGTCTAGAGATAAAGTGTTGGAGAGAGATTCAAATTTACAAGAATCTCTCTCCTCCCTCTCGTCTTTTGTCCTTGCCGGGCCGGGTTGGGTCAGGGCGTGGGCGTGGGTGCGGGTGCGGGTGCGTATGCATGTGCGTGTGCATGTACATATACGTGTATGTGTACGTGTACGTGCAATGCATCAAATCTTTTTGGTCTAATCGAATTACACATTTTTTTTATAAAATTGAGTCTTTTCAATTTCGAATTTAATTTCAAATTAAAACGTTTTCTTTTTTGTGTCTCTTCTTCCTCGTGTTTCTTCGAACAGTGCATCGAACAGGTGCACTGTTCTGAAGAGTCTCTTGTTTGAAAAGACACATCTGTGTCCATTTGGGTCTGAGAGCACTCTATAAGAAGAGTGCTAGCTGACCTAGTACACATCATTTTTCGACATTCTTGTTTTCTCTGAGAAATCTGAGCATCAATCTTCTATAGTTTGTGGAGGTCTGGTAAGCGAGTGCATGCCTACTAGTGGCCTGTGGGCTGTTTTATCTTGGCGACCAGTTTGCAATCACTTGACTGCATCACTGGGGGCAAATACGGTTTTAAGGAGAGTAACCAAGTGGCATGACTCAGCCCTCCATCTTCTTTTAATTCCCAGTTTCGAGTTCCTACAACAACTTTACATCACTACAACTTCGGTTTGGAAAGCGATTATCGATAAGTTCCATCTGCTCTCTCTTTACTATTATTACAACATTCTTAAAACTGTATTTATGGAACCTATCTTTGCTAACCCCTTCATGAGGAACCAGATTCTGTCAACAATTCCTGATTTATCTAAAATTGAACACTTCAATGGAACCAATTACAAGCATTGGAGACAATGCCTGTTATTTGCCTTAGAATAGTTAGGGGTAGCTTTCGTTTTGATTGAACCGAACCCATTAAACATGGAGGAACCAACCCGTTCTGTTGTTGTAAAACATTGGGCTACAACCGACTGCTTCTACACCAATCATATCCTAAACTGCTTGTCCAACGAACTATACATTGTTTATTCTTTCTACAATTATGCCTATGAAATCTGGAATGCATTGGACATTAAGTATGCTATAGAAAATGCCAGAAATAAGAAATATGTCATTGCCAACTTCCTATACTTCACCATGAAAGAAGACATTGACATGTCTGCCCAAATAGATGAGTTCCAGGTTCTTGTGGGGGAATTGGCAAAAGAAGGCATGGTACTGCCAGATGAATTCATTACCAGTTCTCTCATAGAGAAACTGCCACATACATGGAATGATTTCAAGACCAGTATGAAGCACAAGAGGATTGACACTACTTTGGACCAAGTAGTGGCCCGAGTTAAGATTGAAGAAAAGAACATAAAGAAAGATGATGACCAGTTTTCCAAAACCAATCTGGTGGAGGAAAAGACTACAAAATTCAAAAAGAACTTGAATGTGAAAAATGATCAGAAATTCAAGAAACAACAAAAGAAAGGAAACTACTATGTATGTGGCAAACCCGAACATTACAAGAAGGACTGCCGGTACCGAAAGAATAAGGATTCTAAGAATCCGAAAGTCAATTTGACTAAGGATGTTATCGCAGCCATGGTAACTGAGGTAAAATTAGTTGATAAGCCGAAAGAGTGGATACTAGACATTGGTGCTACCAAGCACATCTGTGGGGACTGCATTTCCTTCTATGAGTATACAACTCAGACTGAAAGAAATCAAGCTTTCATGGGAAACTCAAAAACTTTGAAGGTCACTTGCAAAAGAAAGGTGCTCCTGAAACTGACTTCAGGAAAAATTCTAATGTTGGATGATGTACTGCATGTGTTGGAGATCCGACGAAAGTTGGTATCGGGAGCACTCCTCAACAAGGTAGGACTGAAATTCACATTTGAAGCGGACAAGGCCGTGTTGACTAAAAATAATGTATTTATTGGAAAATGTTACAATGAAGGAGGGTTGTTTGTACTGAATGTTTCTAATATTATTATGAATAAAATTATTTCTTCTTCTGCTTATATTGTTGAATCTTTTGATATTTGGCATGCTATACTAGGACATTGTAGTGCTCCTTATTTAAAATGTTTATGTAAATTAGGAGTTTTGGATGTTCCTATTAATTTTACAAATGAAAAATGCCAAGTAGGTGTAGAAGCAAAATTTACTAAGAAATCTCATAAAAGTGTACAAAGAGAAACTGAGTTACTATAATTTATTCACTGTGATGTAGGAGACCTTAAATGTCATGAGGCTAGAGGAGGAAAAAGATACTATATAACCTTTATAGATGACTTCTCTAGATATGAAAAAGTAGTTCTACTTAGACCAAAAGATGAGGTTGATCAAGCTTTCATAAATTACAAAATTGAAGTAGAAAAGTAGTTAGAAAAGAATAAAAAGACTTAGAACAGATAGAGGAACTGAGTATGATGGACAAACCATTAGGAAATTCTTTGAAGAAAATGGATACATGAAACCACAGCTCCCTATCAACCTGAATCTAATAGAGTTGCAGAAAGATTTAATAGAACACTAAAAGAAATGATGAATGCAATGCTAATTTGTGGGGGGAAGCAATCCTAATGGCTTGTCACCTATATAATAGAATACCACGCAAGAAGAAAGGACAAATACCCTTTGAACTTTGGCATAACAAAAAACCTAGTTTTAATTATCTAAAAGTTTGGGGCTACCTTGCAAAGGTTGGAATACCTGAACCTAAAAGAAAGAAATTATGACCGAAAACCTGTGACTATTTGTTCATTGGCTATGCACAAAATAGTACAGTTTGTCGGTTCCTTGTAATTAAAACAATTGAAAATGTTACCGAAAATAACACAATAATAGAGTCCTGATATGTAGAGTTCTTTTAACACATCTTCCCTTGGAGAAAATAAACATTAAATAAGGAACCTTCCCAAAACCAAGTTAGAAACCAAGAACAAGTGAGTGCTCAAGGAATCAGTACTTCACTTAGGTAAGACCTAGACTTAATGAGAAGTAAAGGACAAAGGAGAGAAACAAACTTGGGTGATGGAATGTTCACATTTCTGGTGGATAAGGACCCAGTAACCTATCAGGAAGCCGTAACTTCACCTGATGCAGTTTTTTGGAAAGAAGCCATAAAAAGTGAAAGACTTTTTAGTCACTAATCACACTTGGGAACTTGTAGATCTCCCATCTGGAACTAAGACAATAGATTGTAAGTGGATCTTTAAGAAAAAACTAAAATCAGATGGCATAATAGACAAATTCAAAGCCAGATTAGTTGTTAAGTGATTCAGACAAAAAAAAAATGTAGACTTCTTTGACACCTACTCCCTGGTTGCAAGATTAACAACATTTAGGGTTTTGTTTGCTATAGAATCCATTTATAAGCTAGAAGTTTATCAAATGGATGTGAAAACAACTTTCTTAAATAGGGAATTAGAGGAAGAAATTTACATTAGGCAACCTGAAGGCTTCATAATGCTAGGACAAGAAAATAAAGTATGTAAATTAATTAAGTTTCTGTATGGCTTAAAACAAGCTCCCAAACAATGGCATGAAAAATTCGATAATGTGTTAGTAACTAATGGATATAGCAGAAATGATTATGATAGATGTGTCTATAGCAAATTTGAAAATAATACAGGAGTCATGATTTGTCTATTTGTTGATGATATGCTAATAATGGGAACTAGTCTAGAGGTAGTAAAAGAAACAAAACAATTTCTAATGTCCAAATTTGATACCAAGGACTTGGGTGAAGTTGATGTAATCTTGGGGATTAAAATCCATAAAGGACAATGAAGCTTTATTCTCTCCCAATCACATTATGTAGAGAGTATTCTTAGGAAATTTGGACACTATGATTATAAACCGGTTAAAACACCTCTTGATTGTAGTATTCACTTAAGTAAACATGTAGGAAAACCTGTTTCACAAAAGGAGTATGCAAGTATAATTGGATCTGTATCTTACTTAATGAACTGTACAAGACCAGACATAGCTATAGCTGTGGGAAAATTAAGTCAACATACTCATAATCTTGGAAATAAACATTGGGAAGCTTTAGTAAAATTATTAAAATATTTAAAAGGAACCATAAACTTTGGTTTACATTACTTAGGTTTTCCTTTGGTTTTAAAAGGCTTTATTGATCCAAATTGGATTTCAGATTCAAAGGATAGTACTTCCACCAGTGGATATGTGTTTACTCTAGGTGGAGGAACAATATCGTGGAAATCGGTACAGTAGTCATGCAATACAAGTTCAACAATGGAGGACGAGTTTATTGCACTAGAATTGGTGGGATCCGAGGCAGAGTGGCTAAGGAACTTGTTGGCAGATATACCACTTTGGCCGCGGCCGGTTCTGTCGATATCCCTCCATTGTGATAGCTAAGCAGCAATAGACAGAGCCAAGAATCAGACGTACAACGGTAAAAGAAGACACATCCACTTAAGGCATAACTTTGTAAGACAATACTTCAGCGAAGGTATAATCACTTTGGATTTTGTAAGGTCTGAAAAGAACCTTATAGATTCGTTAACAAAACCACAAACTTCTAAGGTGGTTTATGAGACATCGATAGGAGTGGGGCTAAAGCCTGTTACAAAGTCATTAGTGATGGACACCCAACCTCTGTGAAAGGAAATCCCTGGAATTAGGTTGAATGGATAAAAACGAGTCACTGGATGACTTGGGAAAGCACTATCATTTGTATCCCATCTCAGATGCCAACCTAAGATAGTGCTCACTGCAAATTGAAGAGGTTGATCATGAGACTCTTAATTAGTTAGGAATAGTGTGAACAGTGCACACTAATAACTAACCTAAGTGAGTGTGAAGTGTGGCCACTTCTCTGAGAGATTTAGGGTTGAATTTCTAAACACACATGATTCCAAGAGGGGAATATGGCTGAAATGTTCCAAAACAAAATAACCACTAAAGAATTGGTGAGTTGAGTTGATTGGCCGGTTGGCTAGTTACGATAAAGAGGAAAGGTTGATGGAGTCTGACTCCACCCGTACTTTGTAACATAGTCTGTCATACCTAAGTGTTGATTGAAGTCCAAAAGACATCATCATGAATATTTTTCTCACTGCGATGCTCAGACTATTCGATTTTCTTGTAATTTTGAATCTTGTGGGGGATTGTTGGAAGGAGATTCAAATTTACAAGAATCTCTCTCCTCCCTCTCTTGTCTTTTGTCCTTTGCTCTTTCCATCTTTGAATGACTCATTGTCCTACATTGCTTGAGAAAGGAGTGGGAGTGGAGTATATTTGTAGTTTTGCTCCTTCTATGGGTAGCGACCCATAGGAGGAGATGACTATAGATATTCCATGCAGGGGGGGGGGGGTTGGGGATGCTTTTCACACACGCGTGCCGAGCCGAGTTAGGGTGCGGGCGTGTGTGCGGGTGCACGCGATGCACCGAATCTTTTTGGTCTAACCGAATTACACATTTTCTTTTTTAAAATTGAGTCTTTTCAATTTCGAATTTAATTTCAAATTAAAACATTTTCTTTTTTGTGTCTCTTCTTCCTCCTTGTGTCTCTTCGAACAGGTGCACTATTCTGAAGAGTCTCTTGTCTGAAAGGACACATCTGTATCCATTTGGGTTTGAGAGCGCTCTATAAGAAGAGTGTTGTCCGACCCAATACACACACCATTTTTCGACATTCTTGTTTTCTTTGATAAATTTGAGCATCAATCTTTTGTGGTTCACGGAGGTTTGGTAAGTGAGTGCATGCCTACCAGTAGCCTATGGGCTGTTTTATCTTGGCGACCGGTTTGCGATCATCCAACTGCACCATAGGGGGCAAATACGGTTTTAAGGAGAGTGACCAAATGGCACGACTCAACCCTCCATCTTCCTGCAATTCCTAATTTCGAGTTCTTGCAACAACTTCACATCACTGCAACTTTGGATTGAAAAGTGATTACCGATAAGTTCAATCTACTCTCTCTTTACCATTATTACAACATAAAGAGTTACCTATTTGTGAAGATGGGTACGTGTGGAACACCTACATTTGAGCTGTGCTAAACATATATATATATATATGAGAATTGTAAGCTCCGCTTGTGATATTAAAATTCCCTCTAGTTGACCTAGACTCCTTGTCAACCTCATCAAGTGGAGATTCAAGAAATAGGAAAAGGATTTCAAAGTGAGTCTTCAACTAGTTTAATTTATTCCTCCTTCAACTTTCTTCTTCATATACCCCACTTAATTGACTTATTGCCTAAATTTCATTTGGACTACTGATTGATTTCCCTTTACAATATCATCGTTTTATTCTTTTTTCCTTTTCCGTCTGGTTATCTACTTATCTTTCCAAAAGGGTTGCAAAATTTCTTGGTGAAAACTTGGGAGAGGAATGTTCCAAATGTTTAACTCTAATGCAATAGAAACCAACGTAACATGTATTTGAGGCTTTGAGTTTAAGCTTATCTAGCTAGTTAGATAGATATATCCTGTTTTCTTCATTCAGAAACAAGGAAGTGTCCCCGATCTTGTAAGTTGTAACTTCAAATCGTGATGGGTATCATAGAAAGGACTTGACTTCCTCACAAAAAATCGAATCAGAATAAACAATTTATGGTAGAATCAGTCAACCCACTTTTTCCCTTAACTCTAGTCTCCCTTGGACTGCCATTATTGGTAGGGGTGTCAATTGACCAGTTTTGGTTTGGATCCAATCCGATCTAAACTTTATCAACTCGGATTTGGACAGTCCATTACAATTATTGGATTGTGCCAATCCAAAATAAATTGGTCCATACTCTTATTGGTTTGAATTAGACCTAAACCAAATTTCCAATAATCCGATTATGAGGCCAAATCCTTGTTCAATTTGAAATCAATCAAAACTGAAAACAGCATAAAATCACTTTTACGAAAGCACTTTTATAAAAGCAATTTTATAAAAAGTATTTTTACAAAAGCACTTTTATGAAAATACTTTTACAAAAGCACTTTTATGAAAATACTTTTACGAAAGCATTTTTACAGAAAACACTTTTACAAAATCACTTTAACAAAAACACTTTTACAAAAGTACTTTTACGAAAACACTTTTACAAAAGTGCTTTCATAATAAAAGTATTTTGACACAAAAGCACTCCTATGAAATCATTTTTACAAAAAAACTTTTACGGAAGTACTTTTACAAAAGCACTTTTATGAAAGCACTTTTAAAAAAGTACTTTTATGAAATCACTTTTATAAAAGCACTTCTATGAAAGTAGTTTTATAAAAGTACTTCTATAAAAGTCTATGGAATTACTTTTCGAAAAGTGCTTTTAGTCAATAAAGTGCTTTTGTAAAAGCACTTTTATAAAAAAAAATTTATCAAAGTACTTTTACAAAAGTGCTTTTTCAATGCTAAAAGTGCTTTTATATAATTTTTGATATTATTCGGTTTGGATTGAATTTGATTTGGATTTGGATTGGATTGAGTCCAGTCCATTTATTAGTGGACTCAGATTAGACTGGATCGAGTTGGACCAAATCCGTCCAATTGACACCTCTAGTTGTTGGAATCTTTAATTTTAGGGCTCACTAATGGAATTCCTGGGTACCGGAAATTATACGGGAGGGGTAGGAAAAGGGTGGGGCAAGAAGTGGAAAAGTTGTGTAATTTGGTTATGTAGCCTCTGCCTGTTCTGTTGGGTGCTTTGTTTGGTTTTGGTTTTTAAATTTGGGTAGGTTGATTTTTGGTGGCTGGGATCGTACGTTCTGTTTTGTGGTCATCCGGTGGTGTTTTCTTTGGGGCGGGACCCTGGTTCATTTTTTATTAACATTAAAAAAGTATCTACTTAATTATATATTAGCAGTATAACAAGGAAACGGTCTATCTCTGACACTAAATTATATCAAGCTAAGTTTCACTCTCAAAGTTAAATCATAACACCATAAATAAATGAAGAAAATAGTCTCTTCGAATGGTTCTAGAACCATGTGCTTTGGCATCCAACTATAATTCAGTCCTTATCATTAGATTTCCGTAGTCAAAAACCTAACTACAGATAATCGATCTATTGACAAATTTGAATCTAGAGGATTAAAGTGCACATCTAGCAAAAACTAAGACTCTAACAACCAAACCCATCCCATCAGTAGAATTAGCACCCGCCCAACAAGGTGCAGTCCAATTATAAAAAGTTAGCTCATTCATTAGTTTTGTAATCTTCTATTGGGAAGTGAAATCTTGTATTTACTTCTTTGTTGTTGCATTTTCTTTTGTTATTTCATGGTTTCTACTTTCTAGCACAACAATAATAAAGAGAAAAAAGAATAAAATTCAAGAAAAAAATGTAGGAGATTAATTGTCAAGAAGGAAGAATGCTCTTTTCAGCCATGACTGTCCCCTTAAAGATCATCTAAACCACAAAGCTTCCAAGGTCTGGCCATTTAATTAACTCAGATGTTAAGGCTACTATAGAACTACGTACCCACAGATTAGACCACAACGATGAGGAAATGTACATTCATTTAACATGGTATAACAATGGTTGCCTATCTCTACAAATAAACCCCCTACAAGAAACTTTAATCTAAACTGGAATTACAACTCTAGCTTCTCCTATTTCTGAAGAATATGGTTCCTGTCATAAAAAAAAATTGATCCCCAACAAGAATATAAACATGCCGCACAAGACATACCCATATATAATACTTTGGGATGTTTTAGGCTTTTAGCTAACGTTTCTCATCTACCAGCTTGTAGACACCCCGCCGGCCCCTTTTTGTCTCCCTAAATTTTTCTTGTTAATCAATCTACATAATAGTTATATCAAAGGTAATTAATAAATACTTCCTAACACACCTCTTTCTTAATTAAGTTTATCATCTGAGGATGTATTTCAATGGTTTCTTAATAATGTCTTCTCGTTCTTTCTTTTTGTATGCTTGAGTTTCAGTCAGTTATTAACTTAATAAGAAATGGATCCATGACCATGCATATATGTTAAAAAAAAGGCTGTGAGCATCAGTTTCAGTCAGGTACTAACTTAACAAGTAAAAGCATGGCTAATAAAAAACTAAAAAGACTACAAATAAGAGATGATATACAAGTTTTTAAAAATTAATTAAGCAAGAGCCCAAACATGCAATAAGTTAAGCATCAAAAGATAGCATTATATACCCATGCATGAAATTTGAAATTTTGGCATAAAAATATGCTTGCAGAACTCTAATAAAACCTAAATACAATAAAGAGCAAATATTCAAAGCTACACTACCTGAAAAAAGCAAAATAAAATCAGTAAAAAATCCAATTGATTGATCAAACAGAAAACTCAAAAACTAAGAATGATTTATTCTGAAACTCAACATGTTGAACCACTAAAGCAAATAATTAAACGAAAAGAAGAAAATAAACAAGTTGAAACATAAAGGAAGGAGTAGAAACTTTATTACAGGCTTCTTTTTTACCTCCTTAAACCATCTTTGTACCCTGTTCAAGTTTTGAAACCCCAAATAAGAGCCTTCTTTGTAAACCATGGTGGAATAGAGAAAGTCCTAAAAACAATTGAGAACTTCATAACTATAGATATTTGAGTTTCCAACATCTTGGTTTATTAGTAATCTTAGGTTGGATAAAGTGACAAGAGTGTTTTTCTTTTTCTTTTTTGTCACAAAGTGACTGGAGTGTTTTAACCTTTAATTCAATCAAAAACAGGGATTAAAGGGTTGAGGTAGAATAAAAAGTTGAAAAAGGAAGAGTTCTTAAAAGAAATTTGAGAAAATTAAGAAACCAAGAAAGATAGTTGAAACTTTGATTTAGAAATATTATTGTCTCTCATTGGATTTTCAATGCTATAGAAGAGTAAAACAAATGTAGAAAAAAAAAGGAAGCATTAAAGCCAAGAAGAATATATGTCAGTGGAAGCTCAAAAAAAAAAAAAGAAAAAAGAAAATAAAGTATGGAATATGTTGAAGTGGTTGGGATATGAGAAGTATCTATAAAGAACTTTTATTTCTCTTTCCTGATTTTTGTGAATATATACAAAGAATGCCTATAAAAGATCAGTTGCATCTTTTGTTTTTATCATTTTTTATATAATCTCTATTTGGAGAAAATGGATTGAAAAATGGTCTTTCACATAACATGCATCATAGTTTTCTTAGCAACTATAATGCTCTTTCACAAACAATGTATTTTTTTTTTACTTACTTTAATATTTCAGTTCATATATGTAGGCATATAATGTTATGTATGTATGTGTATATAGAAAATCATTTGATAATGGATATTAGAGATTATTAGTTATAAAAGATTGAACCATGTTGGATACTCCATGTTTTTTTAGATTATAGGAGTTATTTATTTATAAAATCAAGATACTCTCTCTCTCTCTCTCTCTCTCCAGAAAGGAAAGGCCTTTACACCTAACCTAGAATAGTAAATTTTGGTCACTAAATTAAAAACATATTCTAGCAAATTCTCTTTGGTTTACCATAGAAAATTAAGCTGTCTTACCTAACCTCAATTGTCTGTCATAATCATGTCACATTCCATTTTACAACTCAATTTGTTCCTTTGCTGACTAACTTCATGTCATCCTAGATATGTATAGTTTGGTGGGGCTGAACCACTCTTTTCATTGAAAACTAAACTTTTCTATAATTGTAGTGGTCTAATTAACTGAGCTGGTATTGAGAAATGATTTAGACTAACGTAGTTGTCTTTGTTAGGTAGTTCTGAAGTGGTATCCATATATATCCTCAATTTACAATCTTAACCTTTTTATGTATATCATTTGAAAATGACAAATAATATAGAAAATTGATCATAAGAGTTCTAACTTAAGATGAATTATACATACACAGAGATTTTATATATATATATAGATAGATAGATAGATATTGTGAGATCAGCTCTGACATTCATCAGACTGGATGATTCTCTTAAAACCCTCCTCATGGGTTTACCAACTCTACATTGGAAATTTCGTGGGTGCCCCTCAAATGAGCTAAGTACAGCATTTTATGTATTACACTGAGCCTCTAAATGATATTGAAGGTGGCCTACATCATGTAAGAATTGCACTACAAGCAATCACAGAGACGTTGGATTATGATGATGTTCCATGTCACTGCAAAAAAGAAATTTGACACATGCATTAGGTTTATGTGAAAGTAATGTGTCTTGGAGAAGTGAACAATAAGAGTTAAAGTTTCAAAGCAAGATTCAAATAAATGACAAGAAACAAAGTAAGAAGCATTCATCTTTGCTGGGTCCACCAAATAGTTGAACAGAAAGCACCTTGAAATTGAGCCTGACCTGATAATAACATTATGAGTATTTATTTTAACTTTGATCACTTACTGCACAAGAGATGATCAGAAAAAGAAAAAGGAGGAAAACAAATTAAGAGCAAAGCACATGAAAAATGGAAGAAATAAGATTCATCAGATCATTTTCAGTTGATGATTATTCCAGTTCATTTTGAACATGTTGATTCGTTTTTCTTATTCTTAAGCAAATTAAAACATGTTATCTTCAATCTATTTCCCAATATCCACTTCATTCAGGCTTAATAAAAAACTAATAAAAAAAAATATGAGCAGCCAAACATCTCATATGACCATGCCTGGTGGGTTGATGCATGAAAGTATGAGCTAATCAATTCTATTACTATAAATATATGTGAATAAAAGTTTTAAAGAAGGGTTCCTCAAGGCAGCAGTTCTCTTAGGCATGAACTATATATGAAACATACCGACAGCACCGAAAGGATGAAATACCATTTGTACACGAAAGGACAGCCTCGAAAAGGCAAAATTAAACAACATAATTAAATGGTACATAGAGGACAATTGCAAAGAAGGATTGGACCCCACTCGAGGGATCCCACAAAGAGATGTATAGTTGAGCTGATAATTGGCTAGGTCACGTAATCTTGATCGTCCATCCATCAACTCTTGGGAATCCCTAGGGGAGTAATCATTTTGAAACCTTTCATTTGGGATGAGTTGGGATTGGGGAGCGCTCGTCACTTGAAATTTCTTCTATTTGGCAGATTTCAGAAACTGTCGAATCCATGTCTGTTGTTTCTATTACCACGCATGGAGAAGTAGATCTTCTTTATATATAAATATAATATTCTTGATGAAAAATCGTATTTGGGTGTCAATTAAGTCCTCTTATTAGCTAGGCTCCATTCGAATTTGGCGCAACTAATGGTACTTGTAATAAACCTCTGATCTCAAGGTTAATTTAGTCAATGAAAAAAGATAAATAATCATTACTCATAAATACATGTAACAAAGATGCAACGACCATGCATGTATAGAGAAATGTCTAAATTAATTAATTGCTAGAAAACTGGAGCAATCCCGATACACCACGTACATCAGGCTAAGCTTATGTTTTAGTCCGGATTTTTTGCTCACGAAAATTCTCTGTCCACACCTACCCACATAACATCACAGTCATACATGAAAAATATCTCATTCTCTTACATGTTATTGTGTATGGGGAGATATTCCTAATACGTGGAAATAATATTCTCTTAATAGATGTGAATAGAATTATTGTGAACAGGAGATTGGGAGTCATGACATTTTAATGTTAAGACTTGAAAGAGCCTGGATCTCCTGCCCACGTTTATCACAGTCACACATGGAGAACATCTCATCCTCTGCATAGTATTATGCAGAGGGAGATGTTCCCAACAGGAGGTAGTGTGTTGTGGGTAGACGTGGGCAGGAGATCCCAACTCGACTTGAAGGTTAGGACTGTAGATGATTCAAACCATATTCCGAGATATATTTCAAATAAAGATTTTCTTTTTGATAATAAATTAAAAATTGTTTATTAATAATGAAAGCTAATGGACAAGCTCTTTTTCTTAATCACATAAACAACCGTTGGCCTTTGCTATATTATAGGTCATATCTCGATTGTTGTCCTTTTGTATCCTCTACGCGCGGAAGCATTTTCTTTTATAGGGATTTGGTCTCCCGTAGAGGATCTGAGCTCCACTCTCACTGAAGGCAAGGGTACAGTATTAGAATTTAGAACCAACCCAGCCAACAAATTGTTAGGTTCCAGGTCAAAGGAGAAAAACCAAATTTTCCCTGAAATTTTTGTTACGTTTATTCCAAGTTGTACACATGCATTCACGAGTTTCTTACACTTTAAAGAAGTACAATTTTCATTAATTAATGTAAAAAGCAATTTCATCTAATCGACTAAAATGCTGAAAATATTAAGAAAAATAGAAATATATACATTCCATCAGTTGAATTTTTCATTAAAGTATGAATTGTGAAAGAAATCTGGTGAACATGAATTAACAATATAAACTAATTATTGAACATAATTGTTAGAGGATAAAATACTATTCAATGATATCACCTGAAAGTTTAAGCTTTTAGGGTTAATGGTCTCTTGGCAAGCATGTTTAATCAAATGGTTTAGTGTTCAATCCTTCTCACTCCAATTATAATTAACTAAATTTCAATACAAGGTATGAATGGATTTATATTCCACACTTGGAACCCAATAAACTTTCATGATAAGCAACATATTTGGAGACATGAAAACTAATAAGCGATCTCAACTAGCTAATAGAGTAATAGCTTAAACTTTCAGGTTTAACTGTTCCTTGACAATAATTAAATGCACTACTGCACTAATGGACAACAATATAACACCACCTGGAGCTCAAGGGTATTTAAGTTTTGTTCTTGAGGCTCAGTTCCGAAGGAGTACAAATACAAATATGTAGAGTAAAAACCTTTTATATTTTGTATTATCTTATATATATTTACACTCTACGTATTTGTATTTGTACTCCTTCCAAACTAAGCTTGAAAAATTTAGTACAGTGTTTGTTAATGCTTGCCACAATAAACTTTGAAATCTAAGGACAAATATACAATATAAATTAACCATCACCAGCAGCTAATTTAGCATGTAGTACAGTCGGTTATTATTTAGTATTATTATCAATTAAGCACTAGCGATAGACAGATAGTGATGGTGGGGGAGAGAGAGGGATAATTATAATTTATAATAAATAAAAGAAAAAAAAATCTATTGGAACCAACCATCTCGCCTGGATATTCTGCTGGTTCATGCCTACCCTTTTCAGTATTTTGGTTGAAACTGTTCAATAGTTGGGAAATTCCGAATCCACCCTTGTCGTTGTTGTTTTTATCTCCTCCTTGGAGTCGACTGTGAAGAGATTAATGGCATGTACAGAACTGAAGAGTTTCTATTCTAAGGTGGGCTCATGGCGATCTGAGTCACAAATTAACCCAGACTGAATCAACCGACTTATTAGAGAGTTAGAAGATGGTAGTTACTGGTTACTATGTGTATATGCTAATGAAAAAGAGAATGATTATGTTGGTGATGGCAAACAATAATTGTAGGTTTTGTGGGAAAACATAGCTTTAATTTAATGCTTGTATTAAAGAGAGAGAGAGAGAGAGAGAAAAAATGATCGAAAATGAGAGGAAGAAAAGGAGGAAGAAAAGCACCTCCATAGGGCCCATGGCATGTCTCCTCAGTAGGCCCCCGCGATGTGATCTCCATCTTTCTCCACTGCAGCTCCTCCTATTACTTTTGCCTATCTTCATCCCCATTTTCTTGCCTTGTTTCTCCAAAGAAAACAGCAGAAGAGAGTAGTGATCATCATCGGCAGGGGCGATGTCTACTGGCCGAGCAAAAGATTCAGCAGAAGGATCGTCGAGATCCGCTGGTGAACAGCAGCAATCGGCTCCACTGAGCCGGTACGAGTCACAGAAACGAAGAGATTGGAACACCTTCGGGCAGTACTTGAAGAACCAGAGGCCCCCCGTTTCACTTTCACAGTGCAGCTGCAGCCATGTACTGGAGTTCCTGCGCTACCTAGATCAGTTCGGAAAGACGAAGGTTCACTTACAAGGGTGCATCTTCTTTGGGCAGCCGGAGCCGCCTGCGCCTTGCACATGCCCTCTTAGGCAAGCTTGGGGAAGCCTCGATGCACTCATTGGCCGCCTCCGAGCTGCTTACGAAGAGAACGGTGGCTCTCCGGAGACCAACCCTTTTGGCAGCGGTGCAATCCGTGTTTATTTGCGTGAGGTGAGAGAGTGCCAAGCTAAGGCAAGGGGAATCCCATACAAGAAGAAGAAGAAGAAGAGAAACCAAATCAAGACCCACGACGATCCCAAGCCGACGACGACTATGCACTCCTCTTGATTCCTTTGCCTTCTTCTCAGAATGGTAATTATATTTCGTTTTACAATATAAATTAATTATATATATATATATATATATATATATACATATATGGCCGGTGGCTCTGGTCATATTCAACTTGGAAGCTGAATCTAGATAGTACTGGCCTACACCTCAACTTCATCTACTCAAATGATGAAAAATAATGGAAATCAATCTGTCTCTACTCTGTACAACAATTGCACAAAGGATTTTTGTTAACAATCCCCATAAAAGACCTGAGAAATGGGAATACCTGCAGCTAGCTGCTACTGTTAGGGGCTAGAGCCTGGTAGTTCAATTCTTGGACGTACTGTACATGGCAGCCATGAGATTGCTGAGATTTGGTGTTCCATCGATTGTAGCTCCCCACATCCCACCCAAAAGAAAATAAAACCAAATTGGTTTGTTATATTTGAGCCATGAATCTGACGACTTCTGCTACTAACAAGAACTAAAAAACAATTGATATCCATTAAACTACAGAGCAGTACACTATTAGGAGCAAATAATCAATTCTTTAGTGAAGGGGGCTGCATTCCCTTCATGGCAAACCCTAGTATCCGACAACCCCAGAACTGATTGCATAATTATTTTAAGAGTATGAACGAAGACTTGTAGAAAAAAAAACTGTACCCGATCGACAAGACTCTGAGAAAAATTTATACTCAGTAACTTAACAGGTTTTACCATCTCAAACATAAGATGCAATGATGAAAATGGGAAGAATCTCTCTCTCTCTCCCCCGCCAGAAATACTGTTTTTCCTGGTTTCACGATTTATAATATTTCTTAATTGCATGTCTACTTTTCGCTAGTTTTTGGCTCTTTTGAGATTCTGCACGATTTTCTGCCCCCCATGGATGGTTATTTATTTATTTATTTATTATTATTATTATTCATGGAGCTAGCTATACAAAGGTATGTAGCCCATCTCCAAATTAAGACCCATTGACCCTCTGGTGATGGCAGGGTTCGATCCCAACCCTCCACTACAACCGGCCAAAGACTTTACCAACTGAGCTGAGCCAGTGGGTACCTTCCATGGAGTGTCATGTAATGATATGATAAACCCTTTCTATGTAATTTGTGCCAGCATCTATATAATTCATGGACGCGGGGGGGGGGGCTTGTAAGCTTTTTGTATAACTTCCTTTTCTTTATTAAAACATAGTAATCCTCGCATAAACACAACCAAAATCATCATTGCATGTCTTTGAAATACAGCTGCAGCCAATGGCGCCTTTATTTAATTTAGCAAAGCAAAAAATGTCCTTCAGCCCTTTGGGTAGCCCTTGAATGAGATCATGGGGATGCCTGAGAAAGGTGTCTGGTTATATGCATACATTTGCATATTCTTAAGGACAATTTTGTAATATCATATGCTTATATAGTAATCGTCCTTCCTTGCTCTTCTAGATTGTCTTTTGCCACTATTTGAGATTATATATGTTGAAGTACGTGAAAGTTATTCCATTCTCTTACATTGCTTTGGTTTTCTTCAGTCAACAATGTACTATAACAGTTTCATTTTCACCAAAATAACCTTTTCATAGGGGCTAATAACCTTTCTTAATTATGAGCTGACCAGCTGAAGAATTTCTCTAGCAAGTTATGAAAATTGATATGTAGTACTCTAGATCTTCAAACCCTTATTGCCCATTAATATTGCAATCTGCATTTTCTGTCAGATCAGGTTCCTGAACATGATCCCAATAGTTTGAACATCTTGTCAATTAATGACAAATGAGATTCTAGCTTTTTTTTTCTTCTGTTTGATCTTAACCTTTAAGTCCAATGAGATCTAGTTGTAGTGGTTTCATCTCCTGTGCTTTTTGTGTTTGTCATTACTAATTATCTCAACCATATGTAGACCTATGAATGGAGGAAATATATGCATGCTTTATGAATTTTTATTTTAATTAGCTTTTCATTTGTGGGCTATTGATCATTGTTATTTGGTCGAGAATGATTTTTATCACCAATTTCTATCTACTTGATGTTTATACTGTTTAGGAGACTTATTCATTAACTCATGTTTGCTATGGTAGGATATATGATGAGTTCATCAATATAGAAATGTGGAAGAACTAATAGGTGGCTGTGAGGGTTTTATTGCACATTGAAGTCATGAAAAACGATTTTCTTCAACTAATTTCCACTTGGATTGAATTGCTCATAATTAGCACTTAATTCATTCTAGATATTGAAAGTTCTAGACTTTATTGAACCAAAGATGATTTTTTTATAGTAATTAAAAAAAAGTTATAGTGATCACTCCTCCATATGCTTTTGTTGGGTCTCTCATACTACAAGTTAAATGAAACAAAGTTATTCTACATTATAGTGTCAAAATTTCACTAGGGAACATGGTTTTTATCCTCAAAAGTATGAGTTTGTGATTATCATGGTCAGTAGTGCAGTGGTTTTGCTCACCAAAGAAATAGCAATTCTAATAAGCTCACTAGCAACTACTACTTCAAAAGGTCAACACATAAAAGGGCTATTATGCACAATGTTGATTTCAGCTATTTCAGGTATTGGAAAGGATGGACAGGATACAGATCTAACCTTTGCCATTTTTTTGCAATGGGTGCTTTTAGACTTGAACCATCATTCTCACCGTTGGCATATCCAAGTGGGCGTTGGCGTTGGGATCGGTGCAGGAAACGGGCTACTTAACTTGCAACCAATCAAAAGTGAATATGCCAGCATTCCGAAATGTTAAGGCATGTGTACAAAACGCTGGTGTGTTCACTCTTGATTGATTACGTAACCCGTTTCACACGCCAGTGTTCATAACAGATTCTGTGTTGTCTAAGTGGAGGATATGCATTGTTCCAACTGTATGCATATTTATCTAGTTTCATTGATGGATCTTTTAATGGACCCCCACCATAGATGATTACACATCCTAGACCTAGCAATTGGGTTGAGTGGGTCGGGTTCGGGTTGGGTCATGACACTTCGGGTTGAATTTCGGGTCGGGTTATCAAATGCTAGACCCTAACCCTAAATGCTCAGGTTAGGGTTGACCCATGGGCCAATTCGGGTCATCCCAAAAAAATAACTGAAATTTAAAAAAATTAAAGAAAAATTACATGAAAAATACCAAAAATTAAAGGAATTAACATTAAAATTCCAAATATAAAATAAAAAAAAAATTGAACACTTAACAATTTAAAGAGTAAACAATAAAGAGTAAAGACTAAATAAAAAAATTAAAAAGTGAAAACTTCTAACAATGCATAAATAGTCCCAATTAGACTTGACAATCGGATCAGCGGGTTGACCCATGACCCAACCCAATCCAGTTTATTTCGGGTTGGGTCATTCTCACATTCAGGTAGCTAAATATGAGACCCTAACCCTGTTTTTTCAGGTTGAATTGGATCGGGTTCGCGGGTTGGGTCAACTTTTTGCCAGGTTTACTAGTAATGCAAATTACATGCTATGTGGACATTCTTGATACATCTTCCTAAAAAAAAGGCAATGTTTGGTTTGAAGGAAAATGTAAGGAAAGGAAAGGAAAGGCAAGGAAACTTTTACAAACCTTATATAGGTTTTGATATCTTTTCCTTCCTTTCCCTATATTTTCCTTCAAACCAAAAATAGCCTAGGATTTTTTCAATCGGATTTAGAAACCAAAAATTTATTGAAGCAAGGATTTTTTATGAATTTATATAGTATAATGGTTATTATGACTCTTTAATGTTCTTCATTTAAATTTGATGATTAACATTCTTTGCTTGATGGTTTGCCTATGAGCAGGATCATGTCACAAGCTAATTATCGAACGGGAAGGAAAGCAAACGATATATCTTGAAATCTTGTAGTATTATTTCAATTACTGCTTTTATCTTTCAAGTGTTTAGAATCAAGAGCTAGTTACTATAGTACCTAGCTATTACAATATTCGTGTAGTAGCTTTCCCATTGTTATTACCTTTTTGCCCTATGTAAGCTCTTTTTACATCCCGACAGCTATAATTAATAACAGTGATTTCATGCTAAATGCATCACTTGCTTTGTGCAAAATTTGAGATTTCAGCTCAATTTTTCAAGCCTGAAATCTAATTAATGTTATATATTCTATTATATAAGTAGATCAGTTGATGCAATCCTACATGTATCATTGATTAATCAAAATATAGCTTGAATTTAATTGAACTTATGATCTACAATCTTCCATATTAATACAAAAAAATAAAAAATAGAAGAAACTTTTGGAAAAGAAAAAAAGTATCCAAATATTCAACTATATATTTATAAAAAGAATGCTTTTTGGTATAAAGAAGAGTCAAAGAAACTTTGAAGAATAGTTTGAACATTATCAGGATTTACTAATTTTATTGAATTAATAGCAAGAAGACTCTTAAACATTATATAGTCCCCTTAAATAGAATGAACGGATTCTACCTTGAAACTTAACTCTTGACTTCAGGATCTTTTAACGAAATGCATATCAGATGTACATGCATGAAATATTTAATGAAATGAAATGGAAAATAGATATATTTTTAGTGCTTGCTCTGCCTTTCTATTCTTTGTTCTTCTCTTCTCAAAAGGTTGACATTGTTATCATTTTTCACAGAGGAAACTCTTCATGTGTAGATACAAATTAAAGTTCACATAACAGTTGGTTTATTAGATTTCAACTTTTTATGATTATATTCTTTAATACTATAAATAACCAAGGTTAATTTGGTCTATTTGTGCCTTTTTATTGGATTTTTCTAATTTTTGTGGTCTCATTTTAGGCATTGGGAAGGGGTAGTTAATTTGATCCCCATTGGTCTCATATACATCTTGAGAATCTGATTATAACTTTGATTATTGTTTTTCAAAGAACAAGAGATGGTTCAGATATATAATGTTTCTTCCCCATGAAAGCTTTTTATTCCTATTAATTTTTATCTATAAAAGGACATGTAAAAAATTCTGGGAATTAAGGTAATTTTAATAAGATATACCACTTCATTTATGTACGTAGATATAAGTTATCATCAGCAATACTGATACATTTCATTCACATGATGAAAAGCATCTGCTTTTAAGTACTAATGATGGACTAAAATGCTTGGATTAACATAGATCATAGATGCTTCCATGTCCTATTATGAAACTCATGGCTACTATTTCTGGGACTGTTTTTTTTTTTTTTTTTGAATGAGATGAATTAAAAAAAAAATAGATTAATACAAGCAGAGAACAACAAACAGCAAAAGAACCCTACAAAAACTCAGGGCATCAAAGCACTGCTATGCAAGATTTCTCTATGAACACCTGTTTTTGCCAAAAAGTCTGCAACTGAGTTAAACTCCCATGAAATCTCCACGTAATAACAGAAGACAAAGTTGTAGTCAAATCTATCATCACCTATTTGTTAATGTAGGTGGTGATACAGCCTCCAATTAAGAACCTCCTGTCCTCGAATTCATCCACCTAATAACATTGGACAATTGTTAAATTGAATCCCCTTTTTTCTTCCGACGACTCTCTTCATCAAAATGCAAATTTGAACTCCAACTGTCCAATTTGTTTCCAGTTAATATGATTTATTAGAGAATTGTTCTATTTTCTTTATTGAAAGAAGAAAATGAGCAAGAAATACAACTTATGGGGTGGAGTCCGGATCTGCTACCAACATTTTGGTAGCAACTTCACTTGAGGTAGCCACACATCTCAAACATGCTTCATATATACTTTATTTGTATGTTGCCATTGATGGGGGTCATACTACGGGGAAGGCAATCAAGTTTGAGTTGAGCTCCCTAGGAATCCAAAGAGAAAACACTGACATATATGGCAGTGGCCAGGTCCTTGGCCTCACTAGCTAAGACAATGGTCCAACCACCAAGGGCCCCCCTCCGTAGAGGCCAGCCATTAATTTGGTTGTGTCTGCAGAATCACCTTCAACGACAAAGCAACATAAGCCAAGTTGTTTGGCTATTCGGAGGCCAGTAAGTAAGAAGGGCCAAAACCTCTGCCTTTATCGAGTATGGAAGCGATATAATGCCCATACCAATTACATGTTAATTCTATTGCTGGTAGCAGATTTGGAAGGTAGACGTCTGCCTTACTTCAAAGAGTACATTCACTTGTCTTTGTTTTAACAACAACGATGGAGCCTCACTCCATCCTCTGGGGTTTATCTAGTTCAACATCAAAAATCCCTTCATCTCAATTATTAATAATATATATATATAAACTAGCTAGCTCTAAATCTTCTTACCCTTTTGTTGATGAAAATCTGGTTTACATATCTACAAAATTTTTGCAAATATAAAGAGCGACATTGGTGGGTAAATGAGGAGAAAGGAATGAGAGTGCCCCCAAAGATGTAGGAGATATCATGCATTGAGATATAGGACTATCTCGTGCAGAATTGCATGCAAAATTGATAATAGCTAGAGTTGTGCATACGATCGACTAAAATTCAAACATAAAATTCCCCGTCCTTTCATTACTACCCTCGTTCAAGCTTCTTACATGGATCAATTGAACAGTAAGTTTGTGAGCTCGAACGGTTCATAAGATGCATGCACCTACGAATGAAAAATGAGCATGTCACCTTATTAACTTAACAGGAATTTAATGGAATTGCTCTATTATGGCTGGTCCAMCCAGCCACTAAAAGACAAAAAAGTGAAAAACGACAACCTCCTCCATTTGAATTCCCCTCTCATCATCTTTTGGCATCAAATCACAGAAACCAAGTTGGGAGACCGATGGTCCGTGACCGGCGGGAAAATCATCATCTTCTTCTTCTCTTCCTATCACAGATGGAATGGAAGTGCAAGATATGTAGGTAGAAAAAGAAATATCTGAAAACAACGAAGAAGGCCAATATCAATCGGATCACTCGCTCTTGCATTGCCACCGACATATTAGCTGATTTCATGCACCGTGAGATCAATGTTTTCTGCTCTAGCATTCAGACTTTCAGGGTAATCTTTTGCTACCAACTTCTATGTGTCGGGATCAGATCGACTGTAATCCAAACTTCATGTAAATGTGCTACAGCCGATTGCTTCTTGGATTATTCAGTCCATAATTTCAAGTGTTTTAATGCTCTTGGAAAATCTATATGTACTTAGCGAGGATTTGGGAATTCTTTAAAGCTACTAGAAATGAGGTTTAACTGTGTAGTTTTGATTGCCCTATTTTTTTTTTCGCTCTTCAGGGAATAGGAGAAAGCAAGGGATGAATTTTCTCTCCTAATACCTCAAGTAAATTCGGCTTTATTCATGCTTTCCTTTTCTCCCCCTCAAATTTCAGAGCTCAGCCTACTTTAATGATCTTAATTTTGAAGGTTAGGCTTACTTTACTCCGACAGCAATTGGTAGCGATTGATTCTTCGCCGTCAGATCAGACAGAGGGTGTTGGGATTCTAGGACACGACCTTAAGATTCCAGAGGATTGTAGTCGATCAAAATGAGAAAAAGAAAGAGAAAATGGGAAAAAGAAGAAGGTGGAGCAGAAAGAGAAGAAGAAGAACTTATCGTCAGTCTTTGGTCGTCGATTGATGCCTCACGCTCAATGTCGATTGTTGTGGTGGTCAGTGGTCTAATTACAGTACGTTGAGACTTGAGAGACAGTGGGAGGGGAGTTCGAATCAGAAGTATTATTGGGTTTTATTGTTTTAATCGTCTTTTAGTGGTTGGTTCAACCAGTCAGACCCTTATTAACCGAGCAGCCCAATTAAAGTCCTGTTAACTTATCAAGTATATGCTTGGAATCGATGCTGCAGTGCTGTCGATGTATGGGTTGGAAGCACCGTTTTCTGAGAAAATAGTGTCTGTGTCTTTTTCTTGTTTGGAAACGTTGCTGCTGCTAGGTATGATATTTCCCAGAGAAACAATGCTTCATTAAACATTTTCAGCACTGGTACTTATTATCCAGTGCCATGTCATGTCCTTGTCACTACCACTTCATGTTCCTCTTGGCAGCAACGAGCTACAGCTCTACTCTAGGAAACATCAAATTTGACATTACTCCAAATCACACTTTCCTGAAACACCATTTTTTTTAATATAATATTGATATGTCACCGTTTTCTGGAACAACGGTATCGATGCCAAACAGACGCTAAAATGAAATATTCATTTTTCATTGGCGGGTGCACGAATCCTATGAACCTAAGGGTCCACAGGAAGTAATTAAAATGCAAGGTAACAGTCAACTTTGATATGTTGGTGGTGGAGAGATGAAATTAATTATGAGCACTCATATATCGTTAGAAAAGTAAACAAGTGGCAAGCTAAGAAATTAAGGACCATGTTGTGATGAAGAAATTGCATCTGTTAATCAAACATATGCGATGCTGACTAGTTGATATTTTGCACCATTTGTGAATTGGGAGACCATTTGTTTCTTCTTAGATTACGAAATCAAAAACTGGGCCCTTCAAAGATGCCATTAACAACGGCAATAAGAGAAGCCAGCTCAATCAACATAAAGCAAATTAGAAAAAGTAATTTAATAGTAAACATATATTATGAAACCCAAGATCTGATGTGTATTATTAGTGAAAAAGTGATTAATTGATGGTGCACTTAATTGGTATTGGGCCTCAACAATCAAGAGACCATCATCATCAGTTGCCTCTCAGTGCATCGATCAGATCAAAGATTGGATGTAAGAAAGATATTACCTGCAGATTTTAATGAACAATTAATTAAGCAATCCACCCAATCAACAGAATGAGGCAAATTTAATAGAAAACAAAAATTAAAAATTATGTGATGGTCATATATATAAGAGTAAGTAAAGAGCTTATTAAGTGCATTTCAAGAACAAACAACTATTAGATGAAACTTGCATAAACTCGTAAATTTATCTTACGAGTTTAATAAAGAATGTGATAAGACTATGATAAAATGAGCATCAAAAAACAAGGCATCAGCAAGAAAAAAAAAACAGTCGATTGCTTGATGTTAGGTGAGATAGAAGCCAAAATATATAGGTGTTGGAATGACAAAGAAAAACTATAGAATATTTAGATTGAGTTTGGATGGAGTAAAGAAGAGAGTAAGCAGGGGCAGTAGTGAAAGATAAGGTGACAGAGATATTAGACTGTAAGAGATGAAGAAAAAAAAAGAGAATAAAGAAAAAGGTGTAGGAGATGAAGAAAACGTATATGGAAGCTAGACTGTCAACTATGACATAAGATAAAAACCAAGAAATACCAGGCTTCTACCAAAGCAACGAAAAGTATACATACAGTATTGATAAAAATAAATAAAAATAATATGTTAGGAAGCCAATATTTAGAGCAAGGGTTTGACTATAATGCCAAAAAAATTTACAATCAGGTGGGTTTTTATCGTCAAATTCACAGGGGGGTTTTGATTGGTCACTAAAACCTTTACAGTATCACATTTTCCGGTATCATAGATTTTTCTTTTAGAGCAAAGATAAACAATATAGACAAAAATTACAATCTTATAAAAAAATACAGTCAAATATAAGATATTGTAGATCTTTGATTATTCTGTAAACGAATATATCATTTAATTAGAAATCAGCTGTTATTTCTGCCCATGCTTAAAGGTATCCTGTACTATTGAAAGGATGAGTTACAATTGATAACTACAGCAAAGGAGGAGAGTTCTACGAAATTCTTTCATACATCATCTGTGCAAAGTTATTTTCGGAATGCATTTTACCTTGTTTATTCTCAATCGTATCAAATTAAGAAATCTATTTGGATGATATAAAAGTTAGTTTGATTGCTAAGGATATAATTTATAGGCCCTGTTTGTTTTTCGGTAAGTTATTTTTTCCTATGAAACACTTATCCAAGTAAGTTCATTGACCCATGTTCTTTTATTTCCTGGGTAAATAAGGTAATGACCATTTTACCTATAAAAGTCCATTATTAAAAGGGAATTTTTAATCCTATTCAAGTGTTAGCAACTTTCTCTCTATGTGAGAAAATTTATCCACCTAAGAGATGGATCGGTAAGTGATACACAGGAAAATAAACTTTCTCTAATCCCCACATAAATCTGAAAAATGAACATGGGATTCTTAATCAATGAGAACCAAAATCCCATTGACCAACTTTCCCCCCTCTCAAAATTCAAAAAAAGAACACCCCCCTATTTGAATGAGAATAGCAAATTTTACGGGATAAGGGATATTCTGTGGACACAGGATTAAAACACCAAACCACTTTGAATCTTGTGTATTCTTCTGTTTCTAATTTTTTCTTTCATTTTGTTTTTCTTTTTTTTTTTTTTCTTGCAACAGTTCTACTATAATTTTAAACTTTCGTGTTAGGTTGAAAAACTTACATCTCCTAATACTTAGACCACAGTATTTCTTTCATGGCTAAGTTGGACAAGAATGAAGAATAGTTTTCATAGATAATTAAATTAGAAATCACTTACTAGACGTGGGTTGTGTTTGGTACTATATGAAGGGTTTTAGTTTGATTGTATTGTTGAGAAATATGTATCGTCACTTCAACTAAAACAAATGTTTGTATATTGGACTGATCATTTGAGCAATGACATTAGTAGTTAAAAATGGATTTTAAGATCGAAACAACTTTTTCATATTTTGAACCAACTTTAACATGGCTCCACTGTAGTATAACATGGCTCAATGATGAATGAAACCTGCAGCCTGGAAGACTTGTTATTTCAGGGACAACGACTACTCTCAGACATCTAATGAACCTTGTAGGGATGATCAGTCCCTTTTGTATCCCAACTTCATAGAAAACAAACAAAAGTTATGAGTTCTATACAGTACCCGCTTTTTGTCTTCTTATTATTCTAATGGGTAGTGAGTATGCCTTGATCCCACCTTCCTCCCGCAAAACCCTCTCTGACGAAAGAGAGCAGAGCATCAAGTATGTACTTTATTTTGTTTAACGCGGTTTCTTCTCTTCTACCTTGCACGTCTCTTGTATTCTGGCAAATTAACCATTTTCACATATATGAAGTATGCAAGTTGCTTCTGATTACCTTCTCAAACGTAACTCAACTCTAAGAGGTTTCTTTCTTTTTCATCAAAAGAATAAGTTGGTTAGCTTATGCAGAACTGCACTGTGGTTGTTAAGTGTGAATGTTCTCGTTGCACTATTCTTGGCGGTTGAAGGACGATAAATGAAAATTTGTTTTGGATGCTACCATCTTCTTTTAATTTTTCTTTTCTTTCTTTCCTGGTATTTGATCAAGGTTGAGCTTAAATCAGGAGGAGCAGACAGAGGTCCTTAAATCCGTGGCAATGCAACTACCGCGTGCAAGTCTGTGGCCAACCCATATCAGGGTATACCGCCCACAAGGGGTCGCCCCACAATGTCCAACAGCACATCCCTATCATGTATTGGGAACATAACATTATCAGTTCTGGTATTATTATCGGGAGATGTTCTTAATACATGGCAGGGATGTGCTGTGATACGTTGTGGGGCGGAGATGTGAACTCCCCATATCATTGATCTGTTAGATAGGTCAGCCTCAGCCATTATATATATTGTATCATGGAACTCTTCAATTTGAGCAGTGACAATGCTTCTACATGTTTGATTTAGGGCCAAAGCAAATCTAAAGTTTAATTGGAAAATGAATTTGATTGGACACAATTCTTCGGTTCTTTCTTGCGGATCCGGATGTAATAGGCACGTTAGGTAAGCATAATGAGTGAGCACCTAATAGTTGTGCGGCACCTGTTCCAGCTAATGTGCTTTTCATCTAAACGTTTATGTCTGTTAGACAGGAATTATCTATTATTCTTTTTACTGTTTATTGTCTTTTCCCTCCAAAGGCAAACCAGTGGCGGCCGCCTTGAGCTTCTCCCCAGTGATCCCTCTTCTCTCATCCTCTCCATCTCTTTCCCTCATTCTTTTCTTCCCTTATCTTTTCTATTTTTTTCTTTCCTTTTCCTCCTCCTCCCACGAGCCATAGTCGCAGTTCTCCATGTTCTTTATTCCCCATCGACAAGAATAGATGACTTACGGCGATGCAATCCTTCTCAGATTCCCATTAGATTTTAATAAAAACCCAACCTCTTCCGGTCCCATTTATTTCCCTAGTTTTCCTTCTTATCACCCCACTGTCGTTGCTCTGTCACTCTAATCATCAATCGAGCTCTTGCTCTGTGAGTTTTGTTGTTCGAACTGGTGACTATCCTGACCGAAATCCAAGAAAATCATCACTAGTCGAGCGCTAACAATCCCAGATTGGATCCAATTAAAAGTTTCTTGCAACATCGTTGCTCAAGCCAAAATTTTGATTCAGGTATGTCTCTTCTCCTCTATGATTTCCCCTTTTTCATTTTTTACTTATTAATTTTAAACGAACAAAAACATTTAGATGAAAAACATATTAGCTGGGACAGGTATCACATAGCTATTAGGTGCTCACTCATTATGCTTACCTAATGTGCTTACTACATCGGGACCCCTTGCTTGCAGAAAACAATTTTCATTTAAAATGAGAGCAATTGGGGCTGTTAGTGGATCGGATCTGGGTCACGACAAGGTGTTCCTACTCCCAAACCAATTATTAACCCGGACAAAATTACCGATTTAGAACTGTCCTGATTAATAATCAAGACAATTGGGTCTGACTTAGATAGACTCGATTGTACTGGCAATTATATGGTTTATTTAAATAATAACTTAAAATTTAAATTTTAACAATATAAACTTAATAAAAAAAGGATAATAAATTACTTATATGTTTAATAAATTAAACATTTTTAACTAATATTACCTTATATATAACTTATCAAATTTATCATTTTAAATATGAAATATAATAAAAATTATAAAAAATATATATTTAGTCCGTTCAGTTTAGTCAAACTGATCCATTTACAGACCTAAGAGCAATTTCCGAATTCACGTGAGGTCCACTGACCTTACCACGAGGAGCCTCTAATTTAGGTGCGATCATGGTCTGAGCCAGGCCCAGGCCATGCTCAGCACCTATGATATATATTATAAGGGTTATAGATCAGTTTGGCCGTAGGGATGTCAATGGGACTGGATTTGGTTCAATCCGACCCAGTCCAGTGTGAGTCAATTATAAACGGACCAGGTCCAATCCAATCGAATGAATGTTTTGAACCAATTTAGACTGATTCAATTCAAATCTGGACCATTCAATATGTTCAAATTCATTTTGATTTAGATTGGTTTCAACCCAAATCTGGTCTATTGACATATATATTCTTATCTTATATCAATGGACCAGATATTGGCTTAATCCAACCCAATCCAATATAAATTTGTTACGAACAGATCAGGTCCAATCCAAACTAATAAATATTTTGGACCGAATTGATCCAAAACAATGTCTTGTTGGTCTATCCAATCCATCCAAATTGATTTTGGCTGGATGGGGTCCAATCCAAAATCAGTCCATTGACACCCACAAGCTTGGGTTCTGAATCTGAAACATAAGCCCAGTCCAAAGCCTACAGAGGCCTAGGGCAAGCTGGGCCTGATTCCAAACCTATCAGTTTTATGGATAAAATCTTAAATATATAAAATATTTAAACTAACTCTAAGTTTTAGGAAATAGACTAAGATTATCCCTACAGTTTGCAAAATCCCTTTAAGAACCTTTAGGTTTTCCGACAATTGACTAACTCTACCTCATCATTGTAAATTTTTAAAAACCCAATTTTGCCCTTTAAAGGGTTATATTTCCAAATCCGGAAGCTAAAACATCCCAACAACCCATTTCTTTTCTTTCTTTTTTTTTTTTTTTTTTTTTTTGCATTTTCTTCTCAAAACGCACAGATAAGTTATTGTTGTAGCAGACATCACAAAAGGTGATCTCTTCTCTTCCATTGAATTCGGTCCCCTTGTTTTCATCGTGACCTGGTCCTCTCTATATATGGGTCCCGTTGGATCCTCTGTTTTCCATGTTGACATTGTAACTAGGCAGACAAACTTTATGATAATATCATAGGTGAAACATTTAACAGAGAAAATTAGGAAGAAAGAGAATGAGGAGGAACATGATTAAGACCATTCAGGAAAGAGGAGGGCACGGTAGATATTCATCTCTCTCTTCCTTTTTATTTTTTTCTCTTCTTTTTTGGGTCATTTACTAAAACATCCCTTATAGTTTCATGGATTTACTAAAACACATTTTCTCTAGTTTTATGTTTTACTAAAACACTCCCTATAATTTACTTAATCAACATTTCAATTGATACAATTGATAATGAAAAATGATAGTTTTCACCCTAATCCATTTGAATAAATTTAATCAACAGTAAAAAAAATGAAATTCCCATTTTTGCCCCAAGTAAGACACGAGCAATCACTCTGTTTGGCTTTATTTGACCAAATTTGTTTTTTATACGAAAATGTCTTAGGGTAATTTTGGAATAAAAAATCATGGGCCCATGTCCTTTGAACATTTTCCATTCAGTTCAGATGATCATGTTATTATATTCATATGGAAAATGGCAAAATAAACACTTCTTAGTAAAAGGTCAACCAAGTAATTAAATACATTGCATCCTATAGGGGGTGTTTTAATAAAATGAAAAATAGACAGTAGGTTTAAGTAAATCCATGAAAATATAAGAGGTATTCTAGTAAATGACCTTTATTTTATTTATTTTTTATTTTATTTTCCTCTTCCTCTTTCCCACTTTTCTTCTTCCGTGGCAACATGACAACGGCCAACGGGGAATGATGAGCTGAGACTCTTAGGTGAGGTGGGTTTGCTAATTATTTCTCCCATTGTGATTTTATCTATATTTTGATTGTTTGGTTATTAAAGTTCTTGTTTGAAAATTGTTGAATTTTGGCTGAAATATTATGTTGAGTTTGAGATGTATACATGTACGTACGGTGGAAGAGATAAGGGCCGGGGGACAAGTTCGGGGCCGGGCAAGGCAATGAAGAGGACAAGGTTATTGCTGAAGCATGTCAGTTCTTGGATTTGTTGGCACTGGCTTCAATCAGTGCAAGTCCATGCTCACACCCTTTAAACAGTCTCTTGCAATCTTTCATTGGGAATATCTTTTCATAAAATAAAGCACATATATATGAAAATATTCCCAATGCAACGTTGTAAAGACTGTTTCAAACGATCATTGCTCTGACCGAAGCCGAACTCATTGGCTTCACGACATGCTAGCTCCACAATATTTGGTTTTGCCGACTGTTGAGGGGCGTGTGCAGCGGCAACTCAGGCATAGAATGAAGACAATGGATTGATTGGACAGGGTAATGCCGGCATCTCAACCACTTTGTTTGAGTTGATTGGAAAATATGCTGACCAGGGTTTAATTTGTTGATAAAGAGAGGAGTGAAAAGAAGAATGTTTAATTTGGTTTTGCCCATGAGGAACATGGAAGCATGAAAACCTCCTCCGTCAGGAAACAATAGAGTGGCTGTGGGTGGATACATCTAATTGGATGAATACTATTTAGATTTGAAAATTTGAAGAGCAATGGTGGGCTTATTAACGATGGATGTTAATCATCAAAATATAAAGGGTAATTAAAGGGATTTTACAAACAAAAGAGGTGTTCAAGTCCATTTCCTAAAACTAAAAAGTAGTTTAAGAGATTTCCAGCCCCTAGGTATTTTATATTATATATGTCATATATATAATCTGTGTATAAAATTTATTTTATACATAGCATACTATATACAATAACCATTATAGGTGTCATCTTATTATATTTATATATAAAATATAACATAATAACATACTAAGACCGTCCCCGTTCCTCAGTTCGCACACTCGTATTAAGCCAATTCAGCAACCTCTATTTTCATTTCCTAATCAGCTATCTCAATATATTTTACTTAAAATCTCTCTCTCTCTCTCTCTCTCATTCACGTTTCTCACTCTCTCTGCCCAAATAACTACTCTCCTTAATTAGTTCAACTCCTCTCTCTCTCTCTCTACCCAAATAACTATTCTACTTAATTAGCTCAACTCATCTCTCTCTCTCTCTCTCTCTCTCTCTCCCTAAGAGCATTCCTTTCCTATTGAAAAGTCTCCTTAATAAAAACATATTAAACTCATCTCTCTCTCTCTCTCTCTCTCTCTCCCTAAGACCACACTCCTAATTTAGGTGCCATTTGGCAAGTCTTTTTAGAAAGATCTTCTAGTAATTCAGATGGCCAAAAAACATATTAAACTTTTGGGGTCTTGTTTTTAAAGACAAAGATTGTTGGCAAGCGGCTCAGTCTATTGGGCTTTTAAAAATGCATTTAGAGGTTATCTATCATGTAGAAAGGCTAGAAAGCTTCATTTGAAGCTTCTCAAAATTTGGTGTGCTTTCATTCTTTTCAGTCCGCACACACCTCTTCTCATCTTTCCAGCTTTTGGTTACCAAATGGAAAAAGACTGATTTTTGGTATTTTGAGCTTGCTAAAGTCCAAAAAACCAAATGGAAAGACCTGCCAAACGCCGCCTTATTGTTCTTAAAACTCTCCTAAACTCCTAATTCCTAAAACCTCTCCTCATTCCTAAAATATTGCTCATGACCAACTTTTTTTATTCTCTTAACTAATCCCCACTTCTAACTAAGACACGTCTTTCTCTCTCTCCCTCTCTCTCTCTCTCTTAACTTTTTTATATTACCTATTGTTTATAATTAAGAATTATAAAATTTATTAATTTGTAATTGAGAATTATTAACTATAATTGTAAATTTATTAATATTTTTAAATATTATTTATAAAATTTAAAAATAATTATTAACTACTTTTGTGAAAAAATAAAAAATACATTAAAATATTAGTATTCTTAATATTTAATATTACTATTAGTAACTATAAATTAAAATGTGCTATTAATTACTAGGGGGACCTTACGATGCACGAGTTTTGTTAAAAGAATTTGAGGCAAAAAGTGCTAGGGGTGTACCTTGGGTTGGGTGGGCCTAGCTCAAGCCCGATCCAGTTCAACCCAAGCTTTTGCACAAGTTGGTCTTGAGTTTTTGAACTTCAAACTGGGCTTAGGCCAAAAAACTTAAGGCTAACCTAAACTCAAGTTGGGTTTGGATTGAGGCCTCGGGTAGTTTAATCTTGACCCAATCCAATTTTATCAATATGTTTTACCTAGCAGTTAAGCTACAAAGGTCAATACGTCCATGCCCAAGTCCAGTGCAAGATGTTAGGTTAAGCTTAGGTTGCACCTAAGTTGGTAAATTCGGGCCTAGGTTAGTAAATTATCATTAATTATTGTCATTCTATTTTTGTTATATATTAGTAAATTGTTATTATTTTATTGAAAATTACTAGTAATTTCTCTTACCAACCTAGGCCTAACCCGAGCTTTAACACAACATCTTGAGTTGGGCTTGGGATTGGATGGGTTGAGATTTCTAGCCCAATTTCTAGGTAGAATATATTGATAATATGTAGATATGTATATCGTAAAATGTTGGGTGGCCTCAAATTGGTCGAATCGCTACCCAAGCCCAACCTGAATTTTGGTTAGGCTTGAGCTTTTGGCTTAAGCCCATCTTGAAGTTCAAAACTCAAGCCTAACCTATGCAAAATCTTTGGTTGAATTGGATTAGGCTTGGATTAAGCCTACTCAAGCTGCACCCCTAACTCCTTTTGCCGCGAGTTTTTTTAAAAAAGCCTATGCATTGCACGGGTCCCCACTAGTATATGTACATCAAGTTGATCCACGTCACCTTGCTTCTCCTTGCTCCATTACCCTAGCCTTGCATTCTCCTTGACTCTCTCTCCTCTCTCCCTTCCCACCACTCCCAATTGGCCATCTCAGCACCCTCTCTCTTCATTCCTCTCCCTTCCCATTGGGTTTTCTCTCTCTCTACCCCACAACTCACGTCTCTCACTTTCTATAACATCCTAAATTCTCTCTTAAATTAACTCAACATATGTTTTATCTCTCTTTCACTTCTATCTCTAATTCCCCTCTATTCTCTCCACTTTCCCATAAAAATAGGACCATAATTTATTTAGATTTGGTTTTCCAAATCAAACAAAATTTATATCTATAGACTTGATTTCAAGCAAAGTGAGGGGAATAAGGGGAATTCGATGCTTCTCACATTTTCATGACATCTTCCATTATTGTTGAATAATATATTCTTAAATAATGATCTATTGTTAAATAATCCATTAGTTATGAAAATGATTAAATAATTTTGGAAAATATTCTACCAAAAATTATGAAATAATTATTTCAGAAATAATCCATTATTTAACAAATATTAAATAATTTAATAATCTACCAAAAATTAATAAAAAATCCATAATTTAATTATTTTTGGTTATTAATAAATGTTCAAAATTTCAACACTTTAGTGCGATTTACATTAATCATTGTAATTAAATAAATTTTCATTAAATTTTACAATAATAATTTATCAATTAAAGATATTAATAATTAATGTAATTCACTAATTTCTATCAAATCAATAATTATATTTAAAATTATCAAATAATTTAGGGAAACTCTTTAACTAATATTCCATAATTATTTTTTTAAATAAGTAATTAAAAAATTATGAAATTAATATATGAAAAAAATAATCTCCAAAACTATTTAAAAAGTAATACATTATTATTATTCAACTAAATAATTATTAAAAATTTTGAAAATTTAAATTAGGAAATTAGTCTATCAGAAATTGTTTCATAATTATTTAAATAACAATCCATTATTATATTTTCAATAAATAATTTCAAAAAAATAATCTATCATAACTATTTAAATAGTTGACTTCGATCATACCTAGTTTTGCATTAATTAACAACGAATGGTTTACTTTTCATTAAAAGTAATGTAATTTACCTTAATTACATTTACTTTGATTAATAGTAAATAATTTAGTCATAAAAGTAAATAATTTACATTATCTTATTGTTATTGTAAATAATTAATTTATTATACATTACTACTAATAAATAGCAACTTCAATAATTTTTTTGAAACTATCATAAAATATTGTAATTTATTATTATTTAATTTACTAATAGTTAATTAATTATAGAAAATTATTAGAATTGTAGGGATGGAAATTTTCCCAATAAAACTGGGGCCCTACCCTACCCCACCTTGAATGGGGCAAGTTTTCTCAAATCTTAAACAGGGACAGGGTAGAGGATGGGGATAGGGAAATATTTTTGCCCCAAATTAGGGATTGGTGTGTCCGGAAGTGTGTCATTAACCACTTCGGAACACTAGTTTCCATATTTAAAAATTTTTCGATTGTCAAAATAACTACAAAGCGCAGTTAGTGGTGAGAAAGGGGTCGTATCCATAGGGAAGCGAGGGAAAAATTGTTACGTACTTCAATCCGGACAAAATAACAAGATTTGAAATTGCAAAAACACAAAATTTAATTAACTGAACTGGAATCCAATAAAATAAAATTCTAACAATACTGAAAGTAAAAATTGTAAAAAAATAAATAAATAAATCTGCAATACAGTCAGACGTAGTAGTCTCCAGATCTATCCTTTGACCCTCGAACTCCTCGAGCTAGGCCTTTCGTCTTACCTAGCCAACTTTCAGATCTAAAGAAAGGAAGACAAAAATTAAATATGGGTGCCCTAGGGTTGTGAATGGAGGGTTAGGATTGTTCTAAGGTGATTCAAAGGCCGAGAAGAGAAGGAGAGGGCGCCCAATATTATATAGGGCTTTGATTTGGGCGCCCATAATGGAGGGAGCAGATTTGGGTGCCTAGAGCTGGAGAAATGTGATTGGTTGGTGTGATGTGGCGCCCTAAGGTGATTGGTTGAGGTTTAAGGAGTGAGGTTTAAGGCTAGGATGCTGTCTAGGGAGAAATCTAAGGGAATGAGGGACTGCTAAGGCTTGGATGGTTGAGATTAGAGAGAGGTTGCAGTGAAAGGTGGGGATTTGCAGACCTGGGGGCGGCTAGGAGATAAAGAGATGAGTGGGAGACGCCTAGGGTTTCAAAGAAAGAGTTATTTCACAAGAAAGGCACCTATCTAGGTTTAGCAGAAGGGAGGCTCCCTCCTGTGCTCAGTTTTTCATAGAAACACCCCCTCTCTCAGCTAAAATTCTCACCAACTTCCCAAAATCTGCAAAAAGCTCTATAATTTTCCCAGTTTTTTACCAAGAATTTGCATAGGAACCCTTAGAAGTCACAATATTGAATTTAACCGAAAAAATGGTACATATTAGCTAGTCTAAGGTCTAAAATACCCTTGAAATGATACCCTTAAGGCATCAAAATACAGAGTTATCACACCCCCAACTCCCCAACTTAACCATTGCTAGTCCCTTAGCAATGCTGACTTAAAATTACACTGAGTAAAGAGATCATTCGCATTGCAAGATCATCCCAAACAAAATTAGCCAAGTATCCTGATTCCAGAATTCTCAAACTTTGTATAGATCAGTATTGGGTTTAAGGGGTAAAACCATATTGCTTTGAAGATTACAAAAACTTGGCTTAAAAATCTTATATACCCTTCCATTTGCAGACTGGCTCGATAAGCTGAGATTGCTTTTTAAAATCAGGCGGGTATTCTTCTTATCATTTTTGACAATGGATTTCTATCCTGGAACTTGATATGCACATATATTTTTATTGCTACCTTCCACCATTTGATGCAAATCTCGACACTTGCCTTAATGAAGAAACCCGATTACTAATTGTTAAGTGATTGTCTTTGGCGTTCCCTTTTATGTTTGACGTGAATCTCGACACTTAACTTAGGTGAAGAGACCCGGTTACTAAGTCCAGGGTGTCCATTGACATTTCGTTTTTTTGGAAACACTGTTCAAGGTAGTCCATTGTCTCTAATGACTTGAAGAACTTTTGTCAAATTTCTCAATCTTTCTCTTCTTATCCTACCAAGGGCAAACTTGGGTGTATTTTCCAATTTCTAAACGATTTCGATAATATTCAAATAAGACCAATTTTGACTCCTATCACTTTCTACCAATTTCTATAAAATTCGATATTCTTCTATCAGTTTCCTCAACTTTTTCTGTTTGGTAATCTCTTTTAATGGAAAAACTTAAAAATTTCTCAGTAAAAGTTTTAGGTATGCATTTATAAAGGCTTAGCTCTTATTATTATTATTATTATTTTCAATTTTTCTCTCTCTTTCCTCACCCCCCCAACTTAAGTGCCATTGTCCCTAATGGCATGATTAGAATGTTGCAAAGGGGACTTGGGCCAAAGGGAACAATTAAGAGGTCTTTTCCAAGGGGTTCAAGGTCTGCCAACTGGTCTCAAATCAAGAAAAAAAAACAAAAACTCTAATTCTAAAAACAAAAAAAAAAAACTGAAAACTACATTGAATTGCCTCCCAATCAGCGCTAACCAAAGGGTAGATAGGGCATCTACAAGGTCGTCCAATATGTCTACCTTGAACTCATCTTCCCCTAGGTTTGGATACTTATGGCACTAAATACATTTAATCGGACTTTCTACTCCCCAAATGAAATGTCCATTTCTCCCGATTTACAGTTGATGTTTACATTGGCAATTGCTAAAAACGGATGTCCTAAGATTATCAGGTTATGGTTCAATTCCTCGGTTGGGGTCATGTCTAGGACGACAAAATCCATTGGGAAGTAACAATTCTCTACTCTGACAATGGCATCCTGAACCTTACATAAATAATAAAGGGGAGCATATTTACACTGGCCCCAAGATCCAATAGGGCTCGATCGAAAGTGATTCCAAAGATTACACAACTTATTAGAGGATCACCAAGGACTTTCATTTTTCGGGGGAGTTGATTTAGGAGAACCGCACTAACATTTTCCGAGAGCATCACTTTTTGTAGGGCCAATCATGGCTCCCTCTTTTGAGTACACAACTCTTTTAAGAACTTGGCATAGGCCAGGACATGTTGGATCGCATCGAGAAGAGGGATGTTAATATGGACTTGTTTGAATAACTCTTTGATATCCTTGTTGCGAGTCTCTTTCGTCTTTCGCAATGGCCCTGTTAGACAGTTATGCCCTTAGCTCTAATCAGATTGATGTACCTTTTTGACATTTATTGTAAATGAATAAAGTACATAATTGACTCATGTCATTGGTGGTGTGTTTCTGTGTAATACTCTTAAACTGGACACTTATGAGACTCATATTAGATTAAAATTTTCACAGCCGTTGGATAGATCTAGGGAGATTTATCCTGCCAAGGCTGATACTGATGTACCGCCAAGTTGGTTGGGCTGACTTGTCTCAACTGCTAGGGTGAGACCGGAGGTACATGTAGTGTAGGTTTTCTTGAAACCTTGAACCGAACCAAAATTCCAGTATTGCCCTGGACCTTGGAGATAGATGGGCAAAACTGGAATGTTACACCTGACCCCTAAACTCGATTATGATACTGCACTAGGTGTCGAATTGGGCTATCTTTGACATGCCAATCAGTGAGATCCTTAGAGGGGGTCAAAACCTAGGTATGTTGGGACAGTCCGAGAATTCATCTAAGTGGGTGATCACAGTGATAGGATCAGCCCCTTTGTCGGACAAAGTGAATGATCAGGGATGCACTCTCTCTAATGGAAACCTAAACTGCCGGCAGTTGATTTCAACCGTTGAAATTTGTTTTTGCAAAATATATTTATATAAAGATATACATATATATTATGGTTTCAAAATGTTTGCAAAAGGTTTTAATTCTCGGTTCTTGCTGCCCCTACCTAGTTCGATCTCCACCTGTGGGAATGATCAAGAATCGTTCTTGATATTGCTTCTTGGTAGAAGAGGCAATCTGAAATCGTGTTCATCAACCCTCTACTACATTCTTGTTGAAGAATTCGGTTCTTGCTGAAGAGTTGTTCTGCTGATTCTACTTCACCACACACTTCAGTGGAAGTAGTCTTTGGTCTTCTCCTTCGACAAAACACCTTCATTGGGAGTTACTGTTACTCTGTATCAGGCATATCCCTCTCCTCCCATTTTGGTTTCAGATCTGGTCCGGTTTGTTTCAAGATTGATCCTTAAAAATGCAGTTTTCTAAATTAGGGAATGTGATTCCCAAATGGGAGAGAGAGAAATTTTTGAAATTTCGCCCAACCTTCCTATAGGATTCGGCCATCCATATGATGGATCTCTCATCCCTTCAGTGGTATCAGAGCTAGGTTCAAATCTTGAACCGAATTAAACTAGATATGGATCTACGCAAATGGGCAGAAGGCATTCTACCCGATTTGCGCAGTTAACATTTTTTTGGGAAATTGGTTCCCAGTTTTGGGTGATTGATCTAAAATTAAATCTTTATTAATATGATTAGTATTTGAACTGTTCTATATATTTTTCTTGATTTTTGGGTTGTTTGTATGGTGGAGATCAAATTCATGGCGCAAGAAATCTGTGCACCTGCTATTCTATTCATTCTTGGTCTATAATTAATTATTTTTAATTTTTAGACGGAATGTATAGGAATTTAAATCTGATGTAATATTAATATAAAATAGGTTTTCTATTTTATTTCATTCGAATATGAAGCAAAAAGCATAGAGGAGAAATTTTCGCAGATTTGGGTTCATCCATCTGCGATTTGTAGTTTTGGAAACTATATACTGTGATCTAATGTTTGTTTTGTAGGGTAGCAGTCTTACGAACAACCCTCCTACTGATTCTTGATTGTCTTGTATCAGTTATTTAATTTCAGCATCTTCTTGAATTGAATCTTCAATTAAACATCAAACCCTAGACCCATTCGATCCAGATTGAACCAAATTGGTTAGACCGAATCTGTGGTTCGATGAGGGCTGTTTTCTGGCCTAAAATTTTCTATATGGGTCGAGGAGTTGATGATTAATTGCAAGATGCAATTCAGCCCACATCTATAAAACTCAGTTTTAATCTGTTAAAACTGCTTTAGTCAAATTCAGCATAGATCCTCTATGGGACGAACTGCTCTTTGCAATTTAGTCCATATACCTAGATAATATTATTTAATAATGTTATGGGCTTTAAATGAGCTTTACATATGAGTTTTATAGTTATTTAATTGATTGGATCAATTATGGATTTCATGTATGTGATGTATAGATGTGTGATGTGCTACGTCCATGGGCCATAAGTACTTGGCTCATGCTGATTCGATAGTGGCTCTTGCGCACACCATGGCTGAATGCACATCATTTCTATGGTGTCCTTAAGATCATTGGATGATCTCCCAACATGGTGGGCCCCACACCAGCTTCCTCCCAAAGAGGAACCGTGCGGAACCCTAGCCATTAAGTTTCAATCAGATTGATGTACACTATGTCATTTATTGTAAATGAATGAAGTGCATAATTGATTCATGTGATTTGGTGTGTTTCTGTGTAATACCCATAGATTGGATACTTATAAGACTCATGTTAGTTTAAAATCTTCACAGTCGTTAGATAAATCTGGAGAGATTTATCCTACGAAGGCTGACACTGATGTGCCGCCAAGTTGGTTGGAGTGGCTTGTCTTAGCTACTAGGGTGAGACCTGAGGTGCATGTAGTGTGGGTTTTCTTGAAACCCTAAACCAGACCAAATTCCAGTATTGCCCTGAACCTTGGAAATAGATGGGCAAAACTGGAATGTTACACCTGACCCCTATACTCGATTATGGTACTGCACTAGGTGTCGGATTGGGCTGTCTTTGATATGCCAATCAGTGAGATCCATGCCAATCCGATACCTAGTGTAGTACCATAATCGAGTATAGGGGTCAGGTGTAACATTCCAGTTTTGCCCATCTATCTCCAAGGTTCAGGGCAATACTGGAATTTGGTCCAGTTTAGGGTTTCTAGAAAACCCACACTGCATGCACCTCAGGTCTCACCCTAGTAGCTGAGACAAGCCACCCCAACCAACTTGGCGGCACATCAGCGTCAACCTTCGTAGGATAAATCTCCCTAGATTTATCCAACGGCTGTGAGGATTCTAAACTAATACGAGTCTTATAAGTATCCAGTCTATGGGTATTACATAGAAACACACCAAATCACATTAATCAATCATGCACTTTATTCATTTACAATAAATGACATAACGTACACCAATCTGATTGGAGCTAAGGTCATACACTATCTAACAACTCCCACTTACACTTAGGTCCAATCGGGTACAAGCCGGAGTCCCATGCTTTCCACGTGCTTCTCAAACACTTTCTGTGATAGTGGCTTTGTCAATGGGTCTACTACATTTTCCATTGATGTTACCTTCTGAATCAAGACGTCCCCTCTTTCAACTATTTCCCGCAGTACATGGTACTTCCTTTCGATGTGCTTCAACTTCGAGTGGGCTCGTGACTCCTTAGCCTGAGCAATGGCTCCATTGTTATCACACAACAGTGGAATGCGTGATGTGCTAGATGGAACTACTCCTAATTTCTAAGTGAACTTCTTCATCCATATGGCTTTCTTTGCAACTTCACTTGCGGCAATGTACTCGGCCTCGGTTATGGAATTTGCTATGGACCCCTGTTTGCTTCTTTTCCAGCTAACAGCACACGATCCTATCGTGAAGATATAACCAGATGTACACTTTCTATCATCTAGATCTGACTGGAAATCGGCATCAATATACCCCTGGATCTGTAGTGAACTACCATCGAATACCAGACAAAACTCTTTTGTCCTTCGAAGGTATTTTAGTATATTTTTCACAGTGGTCCAATGCTCCCGCCCTAGGTTAGATTAGTATCTTTTTACCACACTCACTGCTTGAGCAATGTCAGGACGAGTGTACAACATGGCACACATAATACTCCCTATGGTTGAGGCATAGGGAAATTATTTCATGTCGTCAATATTTTCAGGAGTCTTGGGAGACATGCCCTTGGAGAGAGTGACTTCGTGTCTGAAAGGAACATTTCCTTTCTTTATGTTCTTCATACAGTATCTTTTGACAATCTTGTCAATGTAAGCATATTAGGATAATCTTATTATCCTTTTTGATCTATCTCTATAGAGTCGAAGACCAATATGTAGGAGGCTTCTCCAAGATCTTTCATGGAGAATTATTGTGAAAGCATGGCTTTCACAAATAGTTAACATTTCTACATCATTCCCAATGAGTAGAATGTCATCTACATATAGAACTAAGAACGTAACCTTATCTCCCACTGTCTTCCTATAAACACAAGTCTCATCCGGATTTTGCTCAAAGTCAAACTGTTTGACGGTAGAGTCAAGCCAGAAGTTCCAACTCCTAGAAGCTTGTTTAAGGCCATATATGGATCGGTTGAGTTTACATACCATGTGTTCTTAACCTGCAGTTATGAAACCTTGCAGTTGCTGCATATAGATATCTTCAGTAAGATCTTCATTTAGGAACACAATTTTGACATCCATTTACCAAATGTCGTAGTCATGGTATACTGCTATAGCTAGCAGGATCCTAATGGATTTAAGCATGGCCACGGGCGAAAAGGTTTCCATAATCGATTCCCTCTTTCTGAGTGTACCCTTTCACCACAAGACGAGCCTTATAGGTCTCAACCTTACCATTGGGGACATTCTTCCTCTTATAGATCCATTTGCAACCAATTGCTTTTACCCCTGGGGGCGGATCTACTAGAGTCCAAACTTCATTGGTCTCCATTGATCCAATCTCAGCTCTCATGGCATCTACCCACTTTAAGGAATCTATGTCTAACATAGCTTCTAAATAAGTCATGGGATCCTCCTCACCGGTCGTGGCTTCCACCAAGTAATTTTCTTCGTCATAGCTGTAACGAACTAGAGGTCTGGAAACCCGGGTAGATCTTCTAGGTTGGTTATTTTCTAGAGCTGGTGGGACATCTCCCACTACCCCTGGGCTCTCCTCATCGCGAACAACTTCCTGATAATGATTATCTAGGATGTAATCTTGCCCTAGGAAGTGGACATTTTGATTGCAAAACACCTTTTGCTCTTTTGGATCATAGAATAAGTAACCTACAGAGCCTTTGGGGTAACCAACAAATAGGCTACGACTGGTCTTAGATTCCAATCTGTCTGCACTAGTTCTTTTAACATGTGCTGGACAACCCCAAATCTTCAAGTGTCTTACACTTGTCTCTTACTGGTCCATAGCTCATTTGGAGTCTTAGGAACGGATTTGGTTGGAACCCGATTCAACATGTTAATTGCAGTCTCTAATGTGAAACCCCAAAAGGATGTGGGTAACTCTAAGTGGACGAGAAGTGAACGGACCATATATAATAGAGTTTGATTTCTCCTTTCTGACACACCGTTTAATTGTGGTGTAGCAGGAGGAGCCAGTTGTGATACAACCCCATTTTCCTTTATGTAGTCCCTGAATTCGTCAAAGAGATACTCGCCGCCTCGATGTGATCGAAGGGTCTTAATTTCTCTCCCTAACTGTTTCTCGACCTCTTGTTTGAACTCTTTGAACTTTTCAAATGATTCAAACTTATGTCTCATTAGGTACACAACCATACTGTGAAAAAACATTGGTAAATGTTATAAAATAAATGTGTTGGTTACGGGTCCTAACATTYAAGGGACCACATACATCAGTATGTATCAGGTCAAGTGTGTCTGTAGATCTATCAAACTTTCCCGTAAATAGCCGCTTTGTAATCTTACCTTGAAGGCAAGGTTCACAGGTTGGAAGATCTTCTACAATTAGAAAATCCAAAGGACCATCCTTTACCAACCTCGTGATACGATCTATATTGTTGTGGCCAAGTCAGTAATGCCACAGGCACGTGGGACTAACTGTATCACAAGTCATATTCTTGGGGATTATTTCCAACGTAGTTTCGGTAATGTTGGTTTCCAAAGAAAGATGGAGAACATAGAGACCATTCTCAAGTTCTCTGTATGCAAGGAGTTTGTTATTCTATTTAATAGTAATCACATTACTAAATAAGATAGAATAACCATCCAAACACAATTTTGAGACAGATATCAAATTTCTTCTTAAATTAGATACGAAAAGACGATCTTTAAGTACAATTGTTCATTTTTTGAAAACTAGTTCTACAGTTCCTATGGCTGTAGCTACAACTGTTGCAGAAGAACCCAAATAGAGTGTCACTTCTCCATCACTCAGTCTTCTGCATATCTTGAACCCCTGCAATGAGTTACACGCATGAGTCGAAGCCCTAAAGTCAATACACTAGGAAGCAAAAGTGACCAACAAATTGGTCTTTGTGATAAAAGATTCGAAATTGCCTTGCTTCTTAGTCTCCAGATATTGAGGACAGTTCCTCTTCCAGTGGCCGGTCTATTTGCAAAAGTGACATGCATTTGATGCCTTGTCTTTCTTTTGCTTTTTCGATTTGCTAGTCTTTTTTTGAGGTTTTTTCTTTGCCCTCCTCTTCTTTTTACCCAAATTGCCACCTTCAATAAGCATGGCTATCGATTTATCCTTCTTAATCAGTTCTTCAGCCCTCTACAACATATTGTTGAATTCCTGAATGCTAACATTTAGCTTATTCATGTTGTAGTTCATGATGAACAAATTGAAGGAGGGAGGCAAGAAATTTAGGATGACATCAACCTTGGTGACATGATCTAGCCCTGACCTGAGTGCCTCTAGTTCATTAATGTAACCCATCATCTTGAGACAATGGTCATGAACCATCTGGCTCTCGGTCATTTTTGTAGTCATGAACAACTTCACGACTTTCTGACGAGTAGAACGATTCTACTCTTCATACATTGTCCTCAGACTATCCAAGATATCCTTGGACACTTTAATCTGATCGAACTGTCTCTGTATTGGATTGTCGAGAGAGGCTATGATGTAGCACCGGGCAAGAGAATTCTTATCTTCCCATTCTTGATACTCCTTCCTACGTGCCTCGGAAGCCCTATCACGTATACGATCTGGAGCAGGGTTCTTAGCAACCTTGTCTAATTTCTTGGACGTTAATATCAACATAAGGTTATGGTACTAGTCAGCTTAATTTGGGCCCTGAAGTTTGTTATCGTCCAACAGCTTGGTGAATTGTCCGTTTGCCATTTCTGACAAAAGGCAAGGCAGATTATTAGTCCACAACCTAAATTGATTCATGTTTACTACATAGATATGGCTTTTAATCTATATTCCATTTCTATTTGTTTATCTCTGAGATTTCCCTCCAATCTCAGTAACGGGGACTGCAGAATTATGTCTCTAGAAATGCGGGAAACCACATACAGTGCATGGAGCCAACTATTTCAGCTGCATAACCCCACCACCTTCTATGAAGGATCATATCCACTCATCTAATGAGCTTTCCCTTTGGCCTCTGTCAGACAAAGTTCATTGTCATTTTAGGTTAAACTTTTCTGTCTAGTAAGTGTTTACCCATCATATTCGTGAACGCCAAGGTACCGTGAGAGAATCTTCCATTTTAGGATAGGCCCCTCCCACATCGGTCTATGATACCTCTATCATCTTATGAAACAATCTAACAGATCCAACAACAAATGGATAGCCCAATACTATGGTGCATCTCCTCATTATTAAAGGACCCATCTTCATGCTAATGATGGAAGACCTTTAGAGAGTTCATCTTATGAATCTCCCTATCACATGCACTTATATTTTCAAGAGGGAACGAATAATTATGCCCTAGTTTTATTTAGATCAAGCTGGGTTAGGGTTCCGCCCCAGTTTATTTATGCCCTAGTTTTATTGGCTCCCATTGACTTTCACAAAGCCAGATTTAGATGGGCCCTAAACGGATAGGGTTCCGCACGGTTCCTCTTGGGGAGGAAGCTGATGTGGGGCCCATCATGAAGGGAGATCATCCAATGATCTTATGGACACCATGGCAATGATGTGCATTCAACCATGGTGTGTGAAAGAGCCATTATCGAATGAACATGGGCTAAGCACTCATGGCCCATGTACGCGACACATCACATCACATACATCACATGCATGAAATCCATAATTGATCCAATCAATTAAATAAGTGTAAAACCCAGAATTAAAGCCCATTTAAAAACCATAATATTACCAATTAATATTATCTAGGTATATGGGCTGAACTGCAAAGAGCAGTTCGGCCCATATAGCATTTATGCTGAATTGGGCTAAGGTAGTTTTAACAAATTAAAACTGGATTTTACAGATGTGGGCCGAATTGCATCTTGTAATTAACCATCAATCCCTCGACCCATGAAGGAAATTTTAGGAATGAAAACTTCCCCCATCGAACCAAAGATTCGGTCCTACCAGTTTGGGCCAATCTAGTTCGAATGGGTCTAGGGTTTGATGTTTAATTCAAGATCCAATTCAAGAGGACGATCTGAAAATTAAATGACAATCAAAGTCAGCAAACGAACACATCAGTGGGCTGTTCGTGCAGATCCAAACCTACAAGAAAAAATTAGTCACTGCTTGTAGTTTCAATTTCTACAAATCGCAGATCGCAGATTTCTTATCTGTGCAAATCCTCTCCTCCACGCGAACTAAATTCGTCTTCAATGAAATAAAATAGAAAACCTAATTTTTCTATTAATATTAAATCAGAAACAAATCCCTATACATTCCATCTAAAATTAAAAAAAAAATAATTACAGACCAAGATTGAATGGAAAATGTAGATGCACAAATTTCTTGCACCATAAAAAGATTTTGATCTCCTCCATACGAACAGCATAAAATTTAAGAAACACAAATAGAACAGTACTAAATATATAATAGAATATTAAAAATTTAATTTTCAGATCAATCGCCAAAAACTAGGAACTGATTTCCCAGAAAAAATGCTAACTTCACAAATCGGGCAGAACCGATTCTGCCTATTTGCGCAGGTTCATATCAAATCTGATTTTGGTTCAAGAATGTAAACCTGGCTCTGATACCACTGAAGGGATGAGAGATCCATCATATGGATGGCCGAGCCCTGCAGGAAAGTTAGGCAAAATTTCAAAAAATTTCTCTCTCTCCCATTTGGGAATCGCATTCCCTATTTTAGAAAATTGCATTTTTAAAGATTATTCTTGATACAAAATTGGATCAGATCTGAAACCAATAGGAAGTGAGGGATATACCTGATACGAATTAGTAGTAACTCCCAATGAAGGTGTTCACGCCCAAGGAGAAAACCAAAACCCGCTTCCATTGAAAATGACACATTGCGTGTTGAAGCAGGATCATCAGGATGGCTCTTCAGCAAGAACCAGGATTTTTCAGCAAGAATCGAATAGGGGTTGATGAGCACGACTTTAGATTGCTTCTTCTACCAAGAAGCAATATGAAGAACACTTCTTGATCACTCCCACAAGTGGAGATCAAACTAGGTAGGGGTGGCAAGAATAGGGGAGAATTCTGCATATTGTTGTATATAAAATTGAGGAATTTGCCTCCTATTTATAGTCTTCCTTGGATCAGCCTCCTAATCTAATTAGGAGAGAATTTCTTGATCGTAATCTGATATTTAGATCTGGAATCTTAAATGGATAAGGCTTATCTTATCCTTTAGATAATCCTAATCAGATTATAAATCAGATCTTGCCCCTTTTAATTAACTAACATAAGCCTAGTTCGAATTGGGCATTAGGCCCATTAATCTAATGTGCTCACTTACTCCTTAACCTGATGCCCAGTTGGCTCTCTTTGTATGGCATGGGACCCTTACATCGATCTACACATCAGCCACATGGGTTTAGCCTAGCCTTTGTTACAAGGCCTGGCTGAATTCACTGTAGGAGACAGTGGAAACCTGAGTCCATCACCATGGGTTCTTAATGGGCCCAACATTAAAACTAAATGGTTCTTGGATCCAACCACCTTATGCAAATCCAAGAACTATGGGCAGATGCAAGATTAGCCAATCAGGTATTACCCTCAATGGTCTTACACTTAACCTCTCAGCCCAAAAACTGTGGGTTGCAAGGTGTAGTGCTACACTCTCTACTCACATGGATCCCGGGAATTAAAATCTTTTGCAAACATTTTGAAACCAAAATATATATATATATATATATATATATGTATGTATATATGTGTATATATATATATATATATGTATATTTCTATATAAATATATTTTGCAAACACTTAACCTCAACCATGCTCACCCCCTCCTATATCAAGATTTGGGAGCCAACTCCAGATGCTTGAGAGCTCAATAACTTATTGTGGTACATGGAATAACACTTTTTAATGGTGAAACTTAATGGTGAAAGGACCCAAATACATGTTGCATCTATGTTCTGATGTTGTGGTGGAACAAAAGGTGCATAAATAATGAATGGGACACTTGTAGCATCAATACTTGGATCAAATTCAAACATAAGCTAAAGATACAATTCTTGAAAGAATGGTAGGATCCATCGTATGGACGCCAAAAAGGTTGCGGAATGGGTGGGCGAAATTCAAAAATTTCCTACATTCCTTCCAACTGGGAATCATATTCCCTAAATTTAGAATACAATATTCAAAGATCCTACTTGAACCATAACTGAACCAGATCTGAACCAAAAGACAAGGGAGGGATTATACCTGATCCAGAGAAATAATATCTCCCAAAGTTGGTGTTCACGCTCAGAGAAGACACCAAGATCCGCTCCTGCTGAAGATGACACAGCAACTGTGGAACGGAACCAGCAGAGTGCATCCTACACACCGAATTCTTCAGAAGAATACTCTGGAAACAATGAGCACCGAACTTGATCAGTTTCCTTTTGTAAACTGATATCAAGAACTGATTTCTTGATTTCCACTTCTCAAAGATCGAATCTTGCAATGAATGGCGGCGGCTGGAGGAGAACTCCTGAGATGAAGATGGTGAATGCTGATTCTTTTCTCTCTGGAGTGTATGAGATCCTTATCTCAATTCGTAGAAGGATTTTCTGCTTAAACCCCTAGGTTTGAATTTTGTTAATCATCCTTAGGGTTTCTCCTGTATCTTCTTGATTAAGAAATCTCCTAATCCTATTAGGAGTTATCCCAATCCAAATCAACATCTGGATAGGGGATGATCTTAATCCTATCTGTAGATTTGGTTAGCTTACTCCTGATCTTATCAGGAGATTACCACTTTCAAATCATATTTGAATTTGGTCTCCAAGAGTGGATTAGGTTAAAAGCCCAATCCTTTTGCTAACCCTAATCTCAGATCCGCCCCATAAGTGGGTGACCACATCTGCCCAGTTCGAAATGGGCTTTTGGCCCATTAAGTAATCAATGCTCAATTAGTTTCCAATCTACTGCCCAGTTGTGCTTCTTTGTATGGCGTGGGACCCAAAAATTGATCTACACACCAGCTACATGGGTTCGGCCTAGCCTTTATTGCAAGGCCTAGCCAAATTCACTGGAAAGCCCAGTGAACCCCTGAGCCCATCACATGGACCCTATAGGCCCAACACTTACACTAAGTGGTCCTTGGGCCAAGCCATCTTATAAGAACCCAGGGACGGTGGGTAGGTGCAAGATTAACCCACCAGGTATTATCCCAAATGGCCTTACACTTAACCTCTCAGCGCATAATGATCAAGCACTGCCTGACAAGAGAGAACCTCTCCCTCGGTTGCAAGGAACAGTGCTGCATTCTCTACTCACATGGATCCCGGGAATTAAAACCATTTGCAAACATTTTGAAACCATACTTAAATATATATCATATATATAAATTTTGCAAAAACAAAATTCCAACGATTGAAATCAACTGCCGGTTGTT
>NW_010729207.1:1289108-1351498 GCF_000365185.1 Nelumbo nucifera
AAGGGTTCAATTAATCCTACACTGCATGTGCCTTGGGTCTCACCCTGGCGGCTGAGACAAGCCACCCCAACACTTGGCAGCACACCAGTGTCAGCCTTGGCAGGATAAATCTCCCCAGACTTATCCAACGATTGTGAACATTCAAAACCAACACAAGCCTCATTAAGTGTCCAGTTTTAAGGTCTTACACAGAAGCATACCACCAAACATGAATCAAACATTTACTTCATTTATTTACATTAAATATCAGGAGTACATCAGAATTGATTGAAGCTAAGGGCATACAAAAACTGTCCAACAGCTCCCACTTGCACTTAGGTCCAATTTGGTACTAGTCGCAGTCCCATACTTTCCACGTGTTTCTCAAACACCTTCTGTGTGTGTGGCTTAGTTAATGGGTTTGCCACATTATCCGCTGATGCTACCTTCTGAATCAGGACGTCCCCTCTACCAACGATCTCCCGTAGTACATGGTACTTCATCTCGATGTGCTTTGACTTCGAGTGGGCCCGAGGCTCCTTAGCCTAGGCGATGGCTCCATTGTTGTCACACAAAATGGGATGGATGATGTGCTGGACGGAACCATTCCTAATTCGTGAATGAACTTCTTCATCCACACAGCTTCTTTTACAGCTTCACTTGCGGCAATGTACTCGGCTTCGATTGTGGAGTCTGTCGTGGACCTCTGTTTGCTGCTTTTCTAGCAAACAGCACACGATCCTATTGTGAAAACATACCCAGATGTAGACTTTCTATCATCTGGATCCGACTGGAAATCGGCATCAGTATACCCCAAAATTTGCAGTGAACTAACATCGAATACCAGACAAAACTCTTTTGTCTTTCGAAGGTATTTAAGTATGTTCTTCACAATTGTCCAATCCTCCTGCCCTGGGTTGGCCTGGAACTTGCTTACAACACTCACCACCTGAGCAATGTTAGGGCAAGTGCACAGCATGGCATACATGAAGCTCCCTATGGTTGAGGCATAGGGAACGTCTTTCATGCCCTCAATCTCCTCAGAAGTCTTGGGATACATCTTCTTGGAGAGAGTGACTCCGTGCCTGAAAGGAACGTTTCCTTTCTTGGAGTTCTCCATGCTATACCTTTTGACTATTTTGTCAATATAAGCAGCCTGGGATAATCCAATTATCCGCTTGGATCTATCTCTATAGAGTCAAAGACCTAGTATATATGAAGCATCTCCAAGATCTTTCATGGAGAACTGTTGTGAAAGCCATACCTTAACCGAAGTCAACATTCCTACATCATTCCCAATGAGTAGGATATCATCCACATATAACACCAAAAAGGTGACCTTATCCCCACTGGACTTCCTGTAAACACATGGCTCATCCGGATTCTGTTCAAAGTCAAACGATTTGACGGTAGAGTCAAAACGGATGTTCCAACTCCTAGAAGCCTGCTTAAATCCATATATGGATCTATTAAGTTTACATACCATGTGTTCCTGACTAGTAGCAATGAAGCCTTGCGGTTGCTGCAAGTAGATATCTTCACTAAGATCTCCATTCAGGAACGCGGTTTTGACATTCATTTGCCAAATCTCATAGTCATGGTATGCTGCTACAACTAGTAGGATCCTAATGGATTTAAGCATGGCCACGGGCAAAAAGGTTTCCTCATAGTCAATACCTTCTTTCTGAGTATACCCTTTCGCCACCAAACGAGCTTTGTAGGTCTCAATCCTGCCATTGGGGCCCTTCTTTCTCTTGTAAATCCATTTGCAACCAATTGCTTTTACCCCGGAGGGCGGATCTACTAGAGTCCAGACTCCATTGGCCTCCATTGAGTCCAACTCAGCTCTCATGGCCTCCACCCACTTCTAGGAATCTATGTCCAACATAGCTTCTTCGTAAGTCACGGGATCCTCCTCAGTAGTCAAGGCTTCCACCAGGTAACTATCCTAGTCATAACCATAACGGACTGGTGGCCTGGATACCCGGCGGATCTTCTAGGTTGGTCACTACCTGGAATCTACGGGACATCTCCCACTGATCCTGAGCTCTCCTCATCAAGAACAATTTCCTGACAATGAGTGTCCAAGATATAATCCATCTCTAAGAACATGGCATTTCGACTACAGAACACTTTCTGCTCACTTGGGTCATAGAAACGATAACCCACTGAATCCTTTGGGTTGCCTACAAACAGGCAACGACTGGTCTTGGATTCTAACTTGTCTGCACTCGTTCTTTTAACGTGCGCAAGACAACCCCAAATCTTCAAGTGTCTAACACTTGGTTTCTTTTCGGTCCATAGTTCGTATGGAGTTTTTGGAACCGATTTGGTTGGAACCCTATTCAACACGTAAATTGCGGTCTCTAACGCATATCCCCAAAAGGATGTGGGCAATTCTGAGCGTGTGAGAAGTGATCGGACCTTGTCTAGCAGTGTCCTATTCCTCCTCTCTGAAACACCGTTAAGCTGGGGTGTTACAGGAGGAGGCAACTGTGAGATAATCCCATTGGCCTTCAAGTAGTCCCTGAATTCGTCAGAGAGATACTCGCCACCTTGATCCGATCAAAGGGCCTTAATTTCTCTCCCTAACTGTTTCTCGACCTCTTGTCTGAACTCTTTGAACTTTTCAAAGGATTCAAATTTATGTTTCATTAGGTACACGTAACCATATCATGAAAAATCCTTGGTAAAGGTGATGAAATACACGTGTTGATTGCGTGTCCTAACACTCAGGGGACCACATACATCACTATGTATAAGGTCAAGTGTGCCTGTACATCTTTCAGGCTTACCGTTAAATGGCCGCTTTGTCATCTTGCCTCTAAGACAAGGCTCATAAGTGGGAAGGTTTTCTACGGTTAGAAAACCCAAAGGATCATCCTTTACCAATCTTGTGATTCGGTCAATACCGATGTGGCCAAGACGGTAATGCCACAGGCACGTGGGACTTACCATGTCACAAGTCATTTTCTTGGGGATTTCGATCAACGTAGTTTCGTTTAGATTAGTTTCTAGAGAAGGATGTAGAACATAGAGACCGCTCTCCAGTTCCCCGCATGCGATGAATTTGTTGCTCCTTTTGATAGTAATCATATTACTAAAAGAGACAGTATATCCATCCACACACAGTTTAGAAACAGAAATCAAATTTCTTCTTAGATTTTGTACATAAAGACAATCTTTCAGTACAAGAATCCCCTATCTAAAATTCAATTCTACGGTTCCCATCACCGTAGCTGCAACACTTGCAGAAGTCCCTAGGTATAGTTTCACTTCTCCTTCACTCAGCCTTCTGCTTACTTTGAACCCCTGCAGTGAACTACACGCATGAGTTGAAGCCCCGGAGTCAACACACCAAGACACAGAAGTCACTAATAAATTAGTTTCCATGACACAAGTTTCGAAAGTACCTTTCTTAGATTCCAAGTAGGTAGAACAATTCCTCTTCTAGTGGTCGGCCTGCTTGCAAAAGTGACAGGCATCGGATGCCTTGTCTTTCTTTTGTTTCTTAGATTTAGTGGTTTTCTTCTGAGGCTTTCTCTTTGCCTTCCTCTTCTTGCTAGATTTACTAGCTTCAACAAGCATGGCTATCGGCTCATCCTTCCTTATTAGTTCCTCAGCTCTTTGCAACATATTGTTGAGCTCTTGGATGCTAAAATTCAGCTTGTTCATATTGTAATTCATAATGAATGGGTTGAAGGATGGAGGTAGAGAGTTGAAAATAGCATCGATCTGTGTGACCAAATCTAGCCCAGAACCAAGGGCCTCCAGGTCGTTTATGTAGCCCATCATTCAAAGACAATGGTCATGCACTTGCTGCCCCTTAGTCATCTGCGTGGTCATGAACTGTTTCAGGACCTTTTGTTGAGTTCGATCTAATCGAATTGCCTCTATATCAGATTGTCCAATGAGGCTATGATATATCAGCGGTCTAGGGAGTTTTTATCCTTCCATTCTTGGTATTTTCTCCTTTGAGCCTCAGAAGCCTTGTCCCTCGGACGATCTGTAGTAGGATTTTTAGCCACCTTATCCAGTTTTTCTGAAGCTAGAACCAACATAAGGTTTCTATACCAATTGGCATAATTGGGTCCCTTAAGCTTGTTGTCGTCAAGCAACTTAGCAAATTGTCCTTTCCCTACATAGATATGGCTTTTAATCTATGTTCCATTCCCATTTGTTCATCTCTGAGATTTCCCTCATCTCTCTGTGACGGAGACGGCAAAATGTCTCTGGAAATGTGGGAAATCAAATAGGGTGCATGGAGCCAACTATTTCAGCTGCACAACCCCACCACCTTTCTGTGACGGATCATATCCACTCATCATATTTGTTTCCCTTTGGCCTTTGTCAGACAAGGTTCAGAGTCATTTTCAAGTAAACCTTTCTATCCAATGAGTGCTCACCCATCATATTCAGGTTGCGCCAAGGTACCGTGAGAGAGTTCTCATTTTCTAGTGAAACCTCTCCCACATCGGTCTATGACGCTCCTATCATCTTTTGAAACACTCTGGCAGATCCAATAGCAAATGGATAGCCCAATTTTATGGTGCGTTTCCTCATTACCGAAGGACCCATCATTGTGCTAATGACGGAAGGCCTTTAGAGAGTCCATCATATGGATCTCCCTATCACATGCACTCATATTTGCTAGAGGGAACAAAATTACGCCCTAGTTAATTTAGGTCAAACCAGAGTGGCTCCCACTGACTTTCATAAAGTCAGATTTGTGGTGGGCCTAAATCGGTTAGGGTTTCCGCACGCTTCCCTTTTCAGGGTTATGGGGCCCACCAAGCAAGGAGGGGTCATCCAATGACCTTATGGGACACCATGGCAATGATGTGCATTCAACCATGGTGTGCGCAAGAGCTACTAACGATTCATCATGGGCCAAGTGCTTATGGCCCATGGTCGCAACACATCAAACATCCACACATCACATGATATGGAAGAATTGATCCAATCAATTAACTACTATAAAGCCCATTAATCAGCACAGTTAAAATCCATAACATTAACAATTAATGTCGTCTAGGTATATGGGCTGAATTGCAGTTGGTAGTTCGATCCATATAGCTTTTCTCATCATAGTGGGCTTTTGCAGTTTTAACCCTTTAAAACTGGGCTTTATAGGTGGGCCGAATTAATCCCTTCAATTGAACATCAGATTTGGGCCTGATAGTGTGAGAAAACTGGACTGAAAATAGTCCCCTTTCGAACTCTAGATTCGGTCCAAACAGATTTGGTCCAATCTAGTCCGAGATGGTCTGAAACTGATTTTCAATTCAAGAATTAATTCAAGAAAGATCTGAAATTAATATTTCTGATTTTTGGACAATCATAAATCAGATATGAACTGTTTGTACCACCTGCAAAATAGAGGTTAGTTACTAGGGTTGCAGTTTCATAAACTGCAAAACGCAGAAAGCGATCCCTTCATCTGCTAATCTCCAGTGCCGCCGCCTTCTCCAATCAAGAAAATAAAAAATTATAGAAATCCTATTTCTATTAATTAATTACATTCTTGATCAAATCCTATACATTCAGTCTAGAAAAATAAAAAAAAAAATTATTTTACAGACCAAATGGAATAGAAATTAAAAGAAGAATGCGTAGATAATCTGCGCAAATGCTGCACTTCGATCTCCAGGTACGAACAGTCCATTAAATCAAGAAATAAATAAAGAACAATTCAAAATAAATTTCAGACCAATCGCCCTCAACAAGAAACGATTTCTTGAATTAAAGAAAACAATCTGCACAAATCCTGGTAGAACAGCTTTTGCCCAATTGCACAGGTTCAGATCTGATTTTCTTGGTTCAAGATTCGAACCTGTGGCTCTGATACCACTGAACGAATGGTAGGATCCATCGTATGGATGCCAAAAAGGTTGCGGAATGGGTGGATGAATTTCAAAAATTTCCTACCTTTCTTTCAACTGGGAATCATATTCCCTAAATTTAGAATACAATATTCAAGGATCCTACTTGAACCATAATCGAACCAGATCTGAACCAAAAGACAAGGGAGGGATTATACTTGATCCAGAGAAATAATATATCCCAAAGTTGGTGTTCATACCCAGAGAAGACACCATAATCCGCTCCTGCTGAAGATGACACAACAACTGTGGAGCGGAACCAGCAGAGTGCATCCTACACACCGAATTCTTCAGAAGAATCATCTAGAAACAATGAGCACCAAACTTGATCAGTTTCCTTTTATAAACTGATATCAAGAACTGATTTCTTGATTTCCTCTTCTCAAAGATCAAATCTTGCAATGAATGGCGACGACTGGAGGATAACTCCTGAGATGAACATGGCGAATGCTGATTCTCTTCTCTCTGGAGTGTATGAGATCCTTATCTCAATTCATAGAAGGATTTTCTGCTTAAAACCCTAGGTTCGAATTCTGTTAATCATCCTTAGGGTTTCTCCTGTATCTTCTTGATTAAGAAATCTCCTAATCCTATTAGGAGTTATCCCAATCCAAACCAACATCTGGATATGGATGATCTTAATCCTATCTGTAGATTTGGTTAGCTTACTCCTGATCTTATCAGGAGATTACCAGTTTCAAATCTGATTTGAATTTGGTCTCCAATAGTGGATTAGGTTAAAAGCCCAATCCTTTTGCTAACCCTAATCTCAGATCCGCCCCATAAGTGGGTGATCACATCAGCCCAGTTCGAAATAGGCTTTTGGTCCATTAAGTAATCAGTGCTCAATTAGTTTCCAATCTACTGCCCAGTTGGGCTTCTTTGTATGGCGTGGGACCCAATCATTGATCTACACACCAGCCACATGGGTTCGGCCCAGCCTTTATTGCAAGGCCTAGCCGAATTCACTAGAAAGCCCAGTGAACCCCTAAGCCCATCACATGGACCCTATGGGTCCAACACTTACACTAAGTGGTCCCTGGGCCAAACCATCTTATAAAAACCTAGGGACTGTGGGCAGGTGCAAGATTAGCGCATCAGGTATTATCCCAAATGGCCTTACACTTAACCTCTCAGCCCATAATGATCAAGCACTGCCCGATAAGAGAGGATCTCTCTCTTGGCTACAAGGAACAATGCTGCACTCTCTACTAACATGGATCCCGGGAATTAAAACCATTTGCAAACATTTTGAAACCATACTTAAATATATATCATATATATAAATTTTGCAAAAAGAAAATTCCAACGATTGAAATCATTTATTTACATTAAATACCAGGAGTACATCAGAATTGATTGAAGTTAAGGGTATACAAAAACTGTCCAACAATTCTAACAAAAAATAAATAAATACTTGTCTCATAGAAAGCTGAAGGGATTCTTACACAAGGGCTTGCTCCATAAACATGTCAAGGGGTTATTATCCCTAATGATTGATATCATTGGCATTTCAAAAAAAATATCTACTCTTTAATTTCATTAATGTACTACAATTGTGGGTACAATTAGAACTTTAATGATAAAGTGTTCAAGATATTGCTACAACCATGGTCATGGCTAAACAATTCACCGATATTTGACTATCAAATGATGAAGCAACCAAGCCTTTAAGCTGGCATTCCTCAAATTTGATTATGGGAGATAGGTAACCAATCTCCTTACAAGAGAAGCAACACTACCACAACAAGCCAGGCTAATTTCAAAAAGGGAAGAAACCACAAGGAGATCAAAATCACAACAATTACAAGTACAGGAGACCCAATACACCTTGATAGCCTTGTTTTATTTATAATGAGATGACTGGATTGCCCTACAAGGAAGAAAGTTAAAATACCCTCATTGCCAAGCGTAGTAATGATGTACAAAGTGATGAGGAGAGACCCAAACAAGCACCAAGGGTAAGTGCATTATAACTTCTTGATGCCATGGTCAAGATGGTGGCCACACTTAAACAGCCTAACAAAGCCAAAAAGGGATGAAATATGTAGAGATTACCCTTGGTGAAAAGCCAACTTGAGTCCTAGTAGACATAGGAACAACTCATAATTTAATTTTGCTCGCTAAGGCAAGGCAACTTGACTTGGACTCCTCCATACAATTAGGGTCGCTCAAAGCTATTAACTCTGGTGCCAAGGTGGTAGAAGGCATGGCCCATGGTGTAAAACTCCAGGTTGGGCCCTCATCAACCTATCTATAGTCGATGATTTTTAGGTTGTCTTGAAAATGGAATTCCTAACGTAGGTAAAAGAAACCCTCATGCCTTGTCTTGAAAATGGAATTCCTAACGTAGGTAAAAGAAACCCTCATGCCCCACATTGACAATTTACTCATCTTGTACAAGAATTCCCTTTGTACGATCTTATTAACAATTATAGTGAGGGTACATGGAAAGCAAGTTTTAACCCTACAACCAACCTATAGTACCCTTTGATGATTTTTAGATTGTCTTGAGAATGGCATTCCTAATGTAGGCAAAAGCAACCCTCATGCCACACATTGACAATTTACTCGTTGTGTACAAGCATTCCCCCTGCATGATCTTATCAACAACTATAGCGAGGGTGCATGGAAAGCAAGTTTTAACCCTACAACTGTACTTAGGAGAAGACAAACCTAGAGCCAACACCATGATAGCAACAAAGAAGGCTTCCACTCCTATAATTTCAACCATCACACCAAGGATAGATTGGGATACCATCAAGAGGAAGCGATCTCCGCCCAAGCTGTTCATGCACTTATTGCAGCACGATAAGCATCAAGTGATGAAACTTGACGAAGACCCAAGGGCATTTCCAATAACAATCATACCTACTACCATGCCAATTTGAGTGAGCGGGTGCAACCTAAAACAATTAGGTACCACTTCCATACATTGCCATGACCCAACCATCATAGTAGCCTTGTGTGGAGCCATACTTAGGGAAAATTTTATGAGAACCAACACCTGAACAATCCAAAATCTCCATTTGTTCCAAATCTGTCCTTACCTTAGCATGTAAACAAACTAGAACTTCCAATGTCATACCTTGAAACAACTAGCCAAGGGCATAACCCAAGGTTTAGCCATGAAATACCCTAAACCATTTAGAACCTTCAACATAACCCCCCTAACCTAAGCACATGCCTAGACCTTGGCAAAGCAAACATTCATGGAGTAGTTGAACAATCGTTCTCCCTCGCCAACGAAACCAATAGTTGAGATAAAACGGATCCCTAATATCATAGATCATACCGAGTAGGGGAAAATATCAAGATCGACTTAATCAACAACACCATCAGCATGCCATTTGAGTGTCATCTTGCATGTCTTAGGTGAGACATTGTATGCATTCTGAATGTGAGGGTAAGCCGATGGCATTATTGTAATTATTAGTTTGACTCATCAATAGGTAGTCAGAAGAAAACTGAGGGCCCATTTGTTCTGCAATCGGAATTGAAATTGGAGTCAAAATTAGAATAGTCTATTCACATAGTTTGTTTGGTTTTGATAGGAGTCAAAATTGGAAGTAGAAAAAGATGGAATAGGATTTCATTCCTAAGGATAGGGGAGGGAATGGCCATTCCGTCAAACAGGGGAATGCCACACCAGCAGGAATGGAATGAAATTCCAATTCTGCCTAACCAAACAAATGGAATTAGAATGGATCATTTTGATTCTAATTCACGACCCCATATTCCCAAAAACCTAACATATCCTAGGTGTAAAGGTTAAGCATGGAGCCCCATGACAAATCAATTGTATGTCTTACTTAACACATTAATGCAATACAAAGATGCCTCTTTAATAATTCATGTATCATCATTACTGCCTTTTCTTGCGTGTTGCTTTGTTTCGTTGATTTACTCGATACATTCAAACATTGCATAGAGCCTCGTGATAGTAAGACAGTCCATTATTTGACGTAATAGTAAAATTTTGGGCTTACAAACATGAGAAATCAAGTTCAAGTCTAAAGTTGGCCACCTTGCAATAAATAAAAATAAAACACAAAAAACAAAACAAGAGTTAGGTCCATTACCTCTCCCAAGACCCCAAATAGTTGGAACCAATATTTGGATAATAGCCTTATATACATTATACATATAGCATAAATACTAAGTATGCATATACATGAGATAAAAATATCATAGAATGTTAGATAGGCTATAATTTAATTGGGTCAGGCTTATGTCAATGTCAAGTACCTATAAGGTCCTAACCCAAGCCTAATCTAAGTTAAGTTGAAGTGCAATTTTTCAGGTCAAGGTCGGATTAGACCTATCTAAGTTGCAGCCCTAGCTTGTATATAATATCCTATACTTGAGTAGAGGTGCATTTCGGGCTAAGTTAGGTCCGTTTGAGGTCATAACTACATTTCGGGCCAAGTTAGGCCTTTTTGCTCAAAAGTTCTTACTTCTAAGACTTGAGTTTATCATATTAGGCTGCGTTTAGAAGTGGTGTAATTACAAAACTCCATCGATGGAAGTAAAGAATGGTCAAATATGTCAGTGTAAAAAAGTGAACGGGTCGAATGCATGTTTTACACTCTTGTCCGTTTGGCAGAAATGTGTTAAATCATTAGCTTATCTTTTATATGCGTTTGGAGTGAACCAACGGTGTAAAACCAAGCGGGTTTCAATGAAATCTTCTTCTCTTCTATTTACCATATTTACCAGCTCTTTGAAAACCATTGAGTGAGTTTTTCTTTGTTTAGATCGGGTTTTTCCCATTTCCACCTGATCGAAGAGCGGGTTTCAGTGGTTTTTCCCATTCAAGAGTGGGGTTTCAGTGAAATCGTCCCCTTTTCCCATTGAAGAGTGGGGTTTTGTTGCTTTGATCTCTGCGGCCGATACATACATCCCAATAGATAAAATCCTCCTCAACTATGGTGTCGCCCAATAATCAACAGATGCTGATGACCAAAAGTGGACTAGTGATGTTGGATCCAAGTCCGCACTTATAGTTGACAACACATTGACGTCTACAGCTGCTACCCAAAACCCCTCCATCCCTGATGTCCCTTACATGACTACAAGAGTATTTCGTTTTGAATTTACCTATAGCTTCCCTATTGCATCTGGACGAAAATTTGTTCGCCTTTACTTCTACCCAAGAGAGAGAGAGAGAGAGAGTGGAAAAGAGAAGAAGGGGGTCGCATAGAGTTTGAAACCATGACAGAAATAGGAGGGTGCCGACAAATATTGAAACATCGATGATGACGGAGCAGTTTTTCAAAAGAGGAAGAGAGACGTTACTTTTACACCAATGGAGAGCTCGATGGATTTTTACATCAATTTTTTTATGTAATTTTCACATTGATTCTCGATGTAAAAGTATTTTTAAATAGTCATTTACATTAATAATTGTTCTTGGTTTGACCTTGAGTGCAAAACTACACCGAACCGGATTTTACATTGCAAATAAGCGTAGCCTTAAGGTTAGTGAACTCCCATATTATTAGGTGCACATATAAGGACAAAGTTATGGTGTTGTCATTAAAATAAAATTGTCAAGGCAAGCAATCAATTGTTTTGGTGTTCAAGTCTAGGAATTCAAGGAAACAAGAGAACAATATCCAAACAAATATTTGGTTCAATCCAAATCAGGTGTCAATTTAGGCGCTAAGCAAAATAGAATCCATTGTTCATTTGGAATCCATGTTCTTCTACAACATTTTTTCTCTCTTTTCTTTTTATTGCCTTCCATCATTAGTCCTATAGGATTGATCCTGTCGAATCCGACCCATTTTCTCATTGAGCAAAGGATACAAAATAAATGTGATTAATTTTTCATTTCAAAGAAAATAAATTAACCAAAATTTCCTAATGTAGAGACAATAAAGAAAGTTGCATAAATAAATTTATAATAGAAAAGTGGGATAATCCAACCAATCATACTTACACAATAGAAGAATCAAGGAAACAAACATTTAATTTAAAGTGAGTAAATATAATTTTATTCCCCATCTTATATATGTATATAGAATTCTATTGAAAGTCATGTTTGATGAAAGCTGTATGTATAGCTTCTATCGAAAGCCATGCTCGATGAAAGTCGTATGTACAATTTGGTGGTTAATCAAGGTATGCAATGAGCAAAATGAGCTAATAGCCTATTGTTTGTGCCACTCACTTGGGGCCCACTGTTCCAAAAGCAAAACCCAATCCTAATCTTTCCATTTTGTGACCACATATTTGCCACATAGAAGGGATATCTATATGTTGCGTAAAACCCAGAAATACAAATTCGAATGGCACCCAGAAACAAAAGAAAAACATAGATAAAGAGATGTAAATAGAGAGAATACACAGATTTACATGGGTCAGCTTGTAAGTTATGTCTACGGGTAGAGGAGTAGAAATCCATTGTGAAATTAGCCATGGAGAAGAATACAAAGCTATGCACCCACAACTTCACTCACAAAAAACCTTAAACCCTAAATTCAACCAAAGTTGTTTAACTTCTCTCATGCCCCTAAGATACACAACTCTTCATATTCGAGTTGGATCCATAAACAACTTTCACCACAAACCACTATAAAATTTTGTCTTTAGGTTTTTTCTCAACTTAATTCGGAGTAGATTCATAGAGAGTCACAACAAATAATTCAAGTCACGATCATAACAAATCTCCACCTTGGTTTGAATTTCTCAAAAATCACAAAATTGCAATCTTTCTCTATCTTCTCCAACAAAGCCCCAATGGGAAAACTCAAATGCTACAAGTCCAAGCAACTTGAATTTATCCATAGGAAGAGGCTTTGTTAACATATCAGTTAGGTTATCTGCAATACCCATCTTCTTGACAATGATATCTCCTTATTCAACAACAATGCAAACAAAATGATACCTCACATCAATTTGTTTTGTCATTTCGTGATACATTTGATCTTTGGTCAAATGAATAGCACTCTGACTATAACAATATACCAATGTTTTAAAAGGCTTAAGGTGGAGATAAGGTGGTTGAGTGATGAAGAGGCGAGGTGTAAGCCTCAAGGCGGTTTGAAGCATAAGCCTCAAATTAATAACTTAAAAATTATGAAAAAATAAATAGTTAAGATTAAATATAATTATTTGTGACTTAATGTATGGTTCAACAATTGTTGATTGTTCAAATATTTTCAAGATTACTTGTATGAAGTCTAAGCTAACCCGTAAGTAGTAACTCACTATTAACTAGTTAACTATTATACAAAATTTGTTTTTACAATACAATCTTTAAAGTTTAAACTATAGAAGAAAAGTTAAATAAAAAAGAAGATGGGATCAAATGAACGTACCTTAGCTCTTAGAGAAAACATGTGATGCAATCCCATAAAGAAATTACAAAATGTGAATACTTGAAGTTCAAAATTGCAAATTCTTATAAAGAAGAAGAAATTAAGATTTAGAATTATTCTTTATTTCATAATTCCTATTTAACTTAAAAGATGATTTAATAAGAACTTTCAATCATTCACCAATTGATAGATTATCTAACTGCGATCTTGGTTTGAGACACCTTGGATCAGACAGCATCAGATTGGCATCATCTGTAGGAAAGCACAAAAAGCCATTTCCCAAACCCCTTTTCGTGTAATCAAGAAAACCATACCAAGAAACACATCTGACTGCTCTGGAGCCCAATCCCCATCTTGGGGATCTCGTACTCACTGCAACTCTCCACCATGCCAAGAAACACATCTGACCTATGCAGTTTCAAGCGATGCAAGAGAAGATTGACCGAATTCTTGGGATGATGGAGATGTTGGGACAGCTAGCCCAAGCCCCCCAAACCATTTGCCCCACCATGCAGGCACTTACTATGACTAATCCTCACACTGAGGACCCCAAAAAGTGCCACCGAGAGAGGTAGAGGATTCGGCCCGACCAAGAAAGACAACAATCACCAAGAAAGCCAAGCTCTCTAGTCTTGTCTCACACACATGATGTTTATAGAAAGTCACACCGTTCCACCCAGATTTCGGCAAAAGAACGACTCAACCAGCATCCACCACAACTATCGATCTCAATAGACGAGTCCAGCTCAGCCCAAGATCAGCCTGCAATACCAAGGGGAGAAAGGTTCGTAGGTGCAGTCCTAGCCGAAATCAGGGAACTAATAGAACGTTTGGCCGAATTGGAACCTAGCTAAGCAGACAGAAGTGTGGCTCCTCCAATAAACTGGCCCATAGAACACCATAGCCAGCTGGTTGGCAACCTCCACAGTTCAAGAAGTACGACAAAGCCTTAGACCCCAACGACCATGTCGAAGGGTTCAAGGCCGTGATGATGTTTAACGGGTTGTCGAAGCCCTCAAAATTAATGCTAGTCCCATAATAAATTTTTTGTAGTAATAGTGGTACTAGGTCAAATCCCACAGGGAGCTAAGGAATAATTTCTTAGCCGAATGTGCAATATAATAGAGTGGGAAAATTAAATAATTAAAATTTCTAAAAGAACAAGAAAGCAATAGCAAATTCAACTAACAAGATGTATTCAATCTTACCGAATTCTGATTCAAGGGTTCGGGTTAGTCAATTGGCCATCGATCATAGGTAGGCTTCGGCAGTCTTGCAATTCAAGCATTTAACCTTAGATTTATTAGGATAGACATAATAAACCTTGTGTTTTCCTAAATCAACTGACCCAACCCAGCATTCGGTCAACACTTATCACTAGTCGACTAGGTACGATAGCGTTCCATATTAATTTGTCAGACTAATTAACATTAACATCCATTAAGAATATGCACAAGAACCAACAAATACTTGAATTAAAAAGCAAGAACATGAGTTAAATACAGAACCTCACGATGACACAATCGAACCTCCCCCTTAAACCAGAAAATAAAAGGCTTAGGTGCTCATGATTTTCGAACCCTCCAGGCTTTGCTTCTCAGTAGGCCAAACTAATCTTCTTGGTAGCTTGAGTTGCTTGATGCTTGGTTGCTAGATGATGCCTAGAGCTGCCCCCCCCCCCTTTTATATAGCTTTAGGAGGAGGGGCTCTCTCCAACTCTTTCTAGGAGATTAACCTCAAGTTAGAAAGTCCTGATCTGTTTTGAACTAATCCTATCCTATCTCTTATCTAGTGATCTAATCCAAGCTTCTTATCTTTATAGGATTACATTCAAAAATTTAAATCTAATAAGACTCTCTTTCTGGAGGTTACATTCGAAATTAGGACTCTAGGCTCTTGAATTTGAGTTGGGTTGCTTTAATATCTTGGGCGGCTACAAGGCTCTTCTGCGAATTGGGCTTCAGCTGTGAAATGGGTTTTGCTATGAACTTGCTCCGACTTTGGGCCCGGTTTCTTCTTTGATGCGGACTGAATCCATCAAAACCCAAAACATAAAAGTTGTGGGCCTTTCTTTAATCTTTCTGATTCCTCTTGATTTATCCAAATCGGAGTCCAGAATTGAGAGTTATGCCCAGATTACTGAATGGTGCCAAAACTATGCAAAATCATCTGATTTGCCTTGTTTTCTTCCAATTGCCTTCTTGCTTGCCCTGAATCGAAATATAAGAGTAATGAGTCCAATTAAGTGCTAAATTAATGAAAAAAGATTGAATATTTGGGGATAAAAATAGGGTACTTTTTAGTCTCATCAATGTTGCACGCCTTATCTGAAGAATTGATGTGCAAGGTCTTCGTCGCCACCCTCCACAGGGTTGCCAGGACCGAGTATGCCTCCCTTCCTCTACGGTCCATATCTTCTTGGGAACAACTGGAGACCCAATTCTTGGAGCAGTTCATAGACAGCCATCATGAACGGCCTACACTCTTCTACATTCAGCTTCTCGTTACAGAAGAACCCTCCTCCCAACCTGATGATACTCATAAAGCATGTGCAAAAGTACAAGAATGCTAAGGAAGCCCAAGCACTACAAATGAGCGAGGAAGAGCAACAAGAGCGGAAGAAAAGGGACCACGGTGAGTGTAGGCCAGACCGAGAAAGCAAAAGACAAGGACGACAATCTGACCAAAGACCAAGGACCCCACCTCCAACGTATAGGAACTTCACTCCCCTGAATGCACCTCGATTCGAGATACTGATGCAGATCTGCGACTGCAACTTCGTTAGATAGCCTAAGAAGATGAAGTCCCAAAACAACAAAAGAAGTCAAGAGAAATATTATGACTTTCATCGATACCACGACCACGAGACAGAGAGTTGTTGCGACCTGCCACCACTTGGAGGACCTTGTCTGGTGTGGATACATCGATGGGTTCGTAGACATCAAGGAGCATAAGCCAAAAGAGGAAGCATGTCAGCCCGATGCACCACCGGCCCAAGCTCCCCCAGCAAGAGTCATTGCGGTCATCTCAGGCAAAATGGCTTTTGGGGGGGAGAGCAACTCAGCCCACAAGGCATATGCACGGTTACATCAAGTCGAAGATAGAGAATAGAAAAGACGATGGCAAGATGATCTGATCACCTTCACCGAAGACGATCTTAGGGGGGTCCAGACTCCACATGATGACACCCGTGTGATAACTGACAAAGTGGCTAACTTTGAAGTCCAACGCATCTTGGTAGACATAGGGAGATCAGTTGATATCCTCTTTAAAGAAGCCTTTGAACAACTCGGCATCAGTAGGGACCGTCTCACTCTAGTCAACACTCCTTTGGTGGGCTTCTTTGGGGACTCAATCAACACTCCCTATCATTACTGATAGGGGATGGCAACAGCACCACCACAACAATGCTCAACTTCAATGTCATATGAGTCCTCTTGCTCCCTAAAACGTCATCCTCGGTTGGCCAACCTTGAATGCTTTGCGGGCTTCGGTTTCCATGTACCACTTGGCTATAAATTTCTTGACCCCATACGGAATGGGCATGGATCGTGGGAACCAAAGGACTGCAAGGCAATGCTACCTGATAGCCTGCCAAGGAAGGCCCCACACCGTTGAGATGTTTAGCACATAAAACATGGACTTAAGAGACGAACTGTGGACATAGCACGGCCAGCCCGTGGAAGACCTCGTCCAAGTACCTCTCTCTAATGAATACCCCAAGAAGATGGTCCATGTTGGATCCCTGCTGAAAGACTATCTTCGGGCTGACATAGTGCAGCTACTGAAGGACAATGCAAACGTGTTTGCCTGGTCGGCAACAGATATGCCAGGGACTAACCCCAAAGTCATCACCCACCGCCTAAATGCCGACCCACTCTACTGACCCATCAAATAGAAGAAGAGCTTTCCCTCAAAATGGAGGTAGGTGATCAATGAAGAAGTCCAGAAATTGCTCGGTGCCGACTTCATCTGAGAAGTAACCTACCTAGACTAGATGGAAAACGTGGTGATGGTCAAAAGGCCAATGGAAAGTGGAGGATTTGTGTAGATTTCACCAACCTAAATAGGGCATGTCCTAAAGATAGCTCCCCCCTACCTAGGATCGGCCAGCTCATTGATGCAACGGTAGGCACGAACTCCTGAGCTTCATGGACGCATTCTCAGGCTATAACCAAATCTAGATACACCCAAATGACCAGGACAAAACAGCATTCATCACCGACCAAGGATTATTCTGCTACAAGGTAATGCCCTTCAGTAAAGCAGGTGCTACCCACCAACAGTTGGTGAATCTCAGATATTCAAGGATCAGCTTGGCCGAAATGTGGAGGCTTACATGGATGATATGCTGGTGAAGAGTAAGAAAGCTTAGCAATAGTTGGCCAAGCTTAAGGAAGTTTTCGACACCCTTAGGAAGTATCAAATGAAGTTGAACCCGATGATATGCGCTTCCAATGTTGGCTCCAGCAAATTCCTTGGGTTCATGGTCACGTAGAGAGGGATTGAAGCTAACCCAAAGAAGATTCAAGCCATCCTCGATATGCAGTCGCCACGAACTTACAAAAAAGTGTAGTGTTTCACCAGACAGATAGTCAAGATCAGCAGATTCATGTCGAAGTCTGCGGACCGGTGCTTTCCCTTCTTCAAAGCGCTAAAAAAGGTAAAAGACTTCTAGTGGACTAAGGAATGTGAGTGGTCCTTTCAGGAAATGTAAAAGTACCTGAGTTTGCCACCGTTGCTCACAAAGCTGCGCCTAGGAGATTTACTCATGTTCTACCTATCGACTGGAGATGAAGTGGTCAGCTCGGTCTTGGTAAAGGAGGAATGTCAGACACAGAGGTCGATTACTACACTAGCAAGATCCTTATAGGTGCAAAGACATGGTACTCAAACCTAGAGAAGGTCGCCCTGGCCCTAGTCACCGTGGTGAGAAAGCTCAAACCATACTTCCATAACCAAAGTGCCTGAGTGCTCACCGACCAACCTATCAAGCAAGTCCTATAGAGGTCAGAGGCATCTGGCCACCTCGTCAAATGGAGTGTGGAACTAAGCGAGTTCGACATCGACTCTGCACCTTAGACCGTCATCAAAGCCCAAGCCCTAGCTGACTTCCTCGCCGTATGCACCTTCTCAATACAGGATCCAACCGAGGTTCCACCAGACTGGACTCTTTATGTGGATAGCGCATCCAACCAGCAAGGTAGAGGGGCCAAATTCAGTCTCCTCGGTCTGGACAACACCGTCCTAGAGAACGCACTCAGGACGAAGCAAGGGTGCCAACTATGGCGAGCTACCTGCAGAAAGTGCAAGGACCCATTCAATGTCTTGAACACTTCACCATAAAAGCAAATCCCCAGAGCCAAGAACATACGAGCCGATGCACTCTCAAAGCTCACCAGTTCACACCACACGGACCTCAACACAACTGTCAGAATGGATGTCCTAGCACAACCCAACATCTAAGAGACAGCCCACTGATCCTCCTTGTTCAGCAAGAGCCATCGTGGATGGACCCTATTATTCAGTACCTACAAGATGGTACTCTCCCAACTGATTGAACCAGAGCGAAGAGGGTTACCCACAGGTTAGCCCGGTACTGCCTTGTCCAAGGATAGCTCTACTGCCAATCGTACACTCTCCCCTACCTAAGGTGTCTACCCCTAACTGAGGCCGACTACGTCCTCGGGGAGATACATGAGGGTATCTGCAGGGACCACCCCGACACTCGAACCTTGGCTTATAAAGCACTTTGGCAAGGATAATTTTGGCCCACCATGAAGTCGAATGCATCTCAGCTCGTCAGGAAGTGCGATTGCTGTCAGAGACATTCGAACCTTCACCACCAACCAGCAGCTCCCTCAACACCCATCACCAGCCCATGGCCCTTCGCCCAATGGGGGATGAACATCCTCGGGGCCTTTCCCACCGCGGTCATGCGAAAGAAGTTCCTCCCCATTGCGGTTGACTATTTCACTAAATGGGTGGAGGCCGAGCCCTTGGCAAGCATCACTGCATAGAATGCCTGGAGCTTCTTATGGCAGAACATTATTTATTGTTTCGGCATCCCTTGGGTCCTCATCATCGACAATGACTACCAATTCACTGATTGGAAGTTCGAAGCTTTCTGTGTAGAGCGGAAGATAGACCACCAGACCATGGATGTTCACTGACCACAGAGCAATGCTCACACTGAAGTGACCAACCGAACCCTTCTCCACAACCTAAAGACCAGACTTGACAAGGCCAAGGATAGGTGGGTCAAGGAACTGCCGAGCATCCTTTAGGCTTACAGGACCACACCACGGACAACCACCAAAGAGACCCCCTTCAACCTAGCGTACAGAACCAAAGCAATGATCCCCGTATAGATTGATTCTCCTACTCTCCGGACCGAGCTCTACAATGATGACCAAAATAGTGACGATCTTCATGCAGAGCTTGACCTAGTGGAAGAAACCCACGACCGATCACACCTTAGGATGGCAAATTGGCCAAGTACTATGACTCTAAAGTCCGGAGAAGGGAGTTCAAGACAAGTGACCTCATCCTCCACAAAGTCATAGTTCCAGTGCTAGGAGAAGGGAAGCTCGAACTAAATTGGGATGGTCCGTATAGAGTAACCAGAGTCCTTAGCTTGAACTCCTATAAGCTAGAAGACCTCAACGAGAAGCTGGTGCCAAGGAGCTGGAACATTGAAAACCTAAGAATGTATTACCAGTAGTAGCCACGGGCAGCACCACTTCTACATTATTCAAGAAATAAAGTCATACATTTTTGCACACAGCTGACGAGCACATCACACACTCGCCTAACTGAACTCTAATGGCCGAAGCGACCGAGCACAGTACACATCACTACACACACCTTCACTCAACGGCACCGCTGAGCTAAACTAGCACGACTAGCAGACCTAGTCGATCTAATATAGTCGAGGCCCATGAGGGAACGACATCCCTACCCTGAATGGCAAGAGGACGGTCATCGAACTCCGCACATCCACCAAACGAACTATTAGAGTAGAGAATAGCCGAAGAACATGACTAGCCCGACTAGAGCATAAGGCTTCCTGAGACTAGGCACCTCTGAGTCTCCCTAAGGCATGAGAGCTTGGAAGCACCTTGGCCAATGCAAAGCCAAAGACGTGGAGCCCACGACCTCGGTCGATGATAGACCGGGACCCGCAATCAACAAAAGGCATAGTAATGAAAGAAAGGAAGGATACAGAAAAGGTTTCTTGGAAAAAAAATTGCTTTTCCATTAATTAACAAGAGTAATTACATAAGTTCAAAGCTCGGCATACCAAGTCGCGTACATCACAACAAAAACAAGAAGAAAAGGTAGGACACTTCAATTGTTGACAGTGGGTCCTAAGCTTGCTCCTGGACCTCGGTGGCAGCATCTTCTCCATCAGGCATAAGGGGGTTAAACGGGCTGAACCCCTAAACAACCTCAACCACCTCTGGTAGAGAGCAAACCCCTACTTCTAGGACTTGGTGGACAACTCATCCAGATCGTTCTGATAGGCCTCCAAAGCCTTATACCTAGAGACCCCCTCTTCCTCTGCTTGAGTGACCCTCGCTTTGATGTCCCCAAGCTTCTTCCTTAGTGCGTCCCATGTCTCCTTCAGGTCATGGGAATGGCTCTTCAGTTTGCGAATGGTGACATCCCTTTCTTTGACACCGCATTTCAGCTCGGATAGCTCAGCCTCCATCTCGACATGTCCAGCCTTCAACTGCTCGTACTCCACTTCCCATGCCTCGCAAAGGCATCGTAGTGCACGGAGGCGGTCGATGAGGCCAACAACTGAGCAAATAGACTACAAAATAACCAACCATTAGTACAAGGAAAGAAGAACAGTGAACAACAAAAAAAGAGGGAGAAGCAAAACTCACCACCTCAGCTTGGTGCATAGCCACGCTCTCCAAAGAGCCGTTGGTCGAACTACTGACTTCCTGCCTAATGACAGGGAGGATTAGACCCTGGGCAAGTGGCTCAGGCACCCCCTCCATCTCAAGGGTGTCCTCTAGCCGAATGGTTCACTACGGCATGTACAGCCCAGCCAAGCTCTCTGTCGTGGTACGCTCCGACATGCTCCCCATCGATGGAAATGGATGATCAATTTGGGTTGCGGACTCTTCAGGATCGACAAACATGACCTCCTCCAGAATCCTTGGCCTCTTTCCTTTCCGAGGAGTACGCTCCACCAACCACCCCTGTTGTTCAATGACCATAGCATGACACACAAACTAGACCGGTAGTGCTCGGTTGTGCCACTCATCAGCCCAGCATGGACCAATATCAAGAATGATGTGTACTCCACATCTATCCTTTCTATCTGCCTTATAGACGCCAACTCCTCTCTAGAAAGCTCGACCTCGGTCGACGCTTTCACTTTGGTCCTCGGTATAAGAAGCTCAAGAGGAAATGGCCAACCTCCCAGGCAATGCACGAAGAAGAATCTCTCCTTCCAATACTTCACAAAAGAATGAGCCCCAACAAGCACTTTGTTATGCTATCGAGCCAAGAAGTAATAGTAGCCCATGCTGGTATTTCTTCAAATGCAGGAAGTGGGCAAACATCAGCAGGGTGATGTCGAGGTCATGGACCGAACAGTAGAAAAGAAGACCAACCAAGTATCTAAAGGAGTTGAGCATCAACTAGGTAGGTTGGACGCGGTACCATCTCAATATTGCAGCTATACCTTCGCTCAATGGGAACCTCAGCCCAACCATCAGGCTGTGCTCATAGACACAAAGTCCAACTGGCTTAGCTGAGGTGGCCTGTTCACTGGCATTTGAACACCTTAGTTCATACTCCTCAGAGATGTAGTATAGGGCCCTAATTCAAGCCAGATCCCCTAGAGTCAAGCAACAAGGGACAGATGCAAAGCAGTTGTTGAGCCACGTAAGGGCGTTGGGCCCTTCCTCTGACATGATTTCCACCTTGACTTCATCGACCTCAGTCCCCCAAACTATGACCTCCTCCACCGCCTCAACCTTACCCTCGAACCTATCGACCTCAGCCCTTGGCCATCGGCCTCATGGACCATGAGCGCGGTAACCTCGACAAGAGACCCCTGCTTGGACTCACTTCCCGAAGAACTGAAAGAGGAAGGCGAGCAAAAAGAACCAGAAGATGAGGAAGAGGAGGACATCTTACCAAACGAAATGAAGACTACACCATGGAAAACTAAAGCACCAGCTGAGGACTACTTCTCGCTGAACTCCAAGGAGTAGACTCTTCGTAAATGACAAAGTGAAATAGTTCTTCACTCCTCTTTAGGAAGCCAACTAATGGCCTAGATCAAGTCAGCTCAATGATGTCGATTCAACGCCGCACTCTAACACCTCAGGAAGATGAAATGACGCCTCTGCTCTCTGTACACGCGTAACCTCTGGGAGATGAAATGACATACCTACCAACACGTCTTAGAAATGGACAAACATCGAACTTGCCAATTCACCCAGCAAACTAGTTTCATCCTGGGCTGCTCAACTCGGAAAAGCAAAATCAACTAAATTCAAAGTTCCTCAATCGAGGACCGCAAAGCTCTTCCACACCAAACTACAGTCGAGCACTACACTCCTCGACTTCGAAACGGGTGGAATGCGGTTTGGGTTATGTCTGAGCTAGCTTCAGACACTACGTGGCAGCCTCTGCGGGTCATCTTATCTCGCCAGCCATGTTGGCACAATGTAGAACAGATAAGTGTGACCAAAGGAGAGTCCTGTACGGACAACAAAGGCAACTCGACCGGGGAAGAAAACTCAACCCGAAGACCTCGGCGGGCAACCTCATCTCAACAACCACAGAAGACAACTCCGCTCAAGGTAAGGGACTTTTGGATCCTTAGTCTTTTACTTTGCCTCTTTTGCTCAGACCAGCACTGTTCTTACCTACTCAGTCTAACCTTATACCCTTCGTTTCATTGACTTGAGTGTCGGAGTGTCTAATAGGGGAATAACTCCTCAGTGCTCTGATCTTCTTTCTTGATTTCAGATCTTAGTGCGTGTCTTCGTCCTTGCACCTTGATTTCACCAATTGGCAAGATTATCTAAATGCGATCTTGGTTCGAGACACCTCATATTAGACATCTCAAGTAAGACTTAATATTCTTACTGCAAATTTCTTCAATCGTGGAGTAACTTCACCATACACTAGCCACCATTCAACTATTACAAAGACCAAATATAAAACAACACAAAAGAAATTAATGCAAGAAATCATATAACATTGAATAATATTCAAATTTTAAAATTCAAAATTTAACTTACTAGGACTCATTTTAAATAATATAGATTGAGCCAATGTTCTTCCAAAATACCCCTTTTTGAGTCGAAAATCATTAAGTTGCACCTCTATTTTTTTCTCTTGTTTTTGCCTATCTGGAAACATCCTATCTAAAACATTATAGTAATCTCTTTTTATTGATGGATGTTAGGAGAAATTTGATCCATACCGCATTTGTGGGTTCAAGTAATAAGCACATGCATGCAAGTATTGTTGAAGCTGAAATTCCCACCTTTTATCTATAATATCCTAAATCTATTTGTATTTTGCCTCATCCTAATTCACATTTTTTGCAATTTCAGTCTTAGCTTTATCCATTGCATCATACATGAATCCCATTGTTGGCTCTTTATCAGAATCCACCTTTCTTAACACAACCACCAATGATTCAATGGTTTTGATAGCATAAGATATAGATATCCAAAAATGTTTATGTGTCAAAACAATTTCCTTAACTTCTTTTCCTTCAAGTTTTTTTGCATAAGAACTTTGTTCCCACTTATTTGATGTAAACATACTTTCTAAAGTCCTCATTGAACCCATCAAACTCTATAGTGTAAAAAAAGAAGTAGAAAAATGAGTCATAGTTGGACGTATAAGATCTTTCTTTAGAACACTTCTCATCAAAGCCAACACCCATTCATGATTGTACAAAAATTTTGTACTCTTTTTTAAATTTTGAAAGCAGACTCATGAACTAGAGGTTTAAAAATATCCTCCAACATCAAGTCTATATAGTGGGCAGAACATGGAGTCCAATACAACTTCTTCCTTTTTCCCATCAACATCTCACCAGCTTTTACATAATTAGATGCATTATCTGTTATCACTTACACAACATTCTTCTCACAAATTTCCTCTACAACTTCATCCAAAATCCTAAACAAAAATTTTCCATCCTTTACAGCATCTGATACATCTATAGACTTTAAGAACCATCTACCCTTAGGGCAGTTAACCAAAAAATTTTTTAGACTTCGTCCTAATGTATCTTTCCACCCATCAAACAATATGGAACATCCATGTTCTTCCCTGACATCTTAAAATCAGCCATCTTCTCATCGATTGTTTGAACTTCTTCATTTAAGATCCAAGTGCGCCCTTCATGCATAGTAGGAAGCTTTAATCCTCTTCCATATGCACATGAAACTTCAGATGCAGTTTTGAATGAAGAAAAATTACATAAATTAAATGGCAAACCATTTTCATATATCATTCTCCCAATTTCTCAAAAAAACTATTTCTTTCTTCCTTTTTCCACTGAGCATTCAATGTGGTTTGTTTCTCAAATTGGCCACTTGCATTTTGACCAGCAACTACAAATTGGACCATAGGGCCCCATACTCCATTCGATGTTACACCACCACTAGATGCATTTCCTGATGTCCTTGCATAATTAAATTTTGTTCGTATCTCACCAATAGATTCTCTAGAAATAGCACATACTCGATGAACCTCTTCCATTTCCTCTGTAGTCTTTTTTTGATGCTCTTTAAAGTTCTTCAAAAATTCTTTAATTTCCTCAATAACTTCAGGATGAGCCATTTTTCATGGGGTTATATTTTCATGAGTCCCTACAAGATGTGCTTTCATCCTTTTTACACCCTTGAAACTTGCTTTCCACAAAAATGCATAATCTTTTATATTTCCTTCTCCTCCTTGACAACTTCTTTTTGGCATTTTTTTATAAATTATATATAACCCTATTATAAGAGGATTTTATGTAAAAAATTAGAAACTAATAATAATTAAGTTAAGCTATAACTTATCACCAAGAAAAGAATTACGTAGCATTTCATCAACTAGCAAGTACTGAATTAAAAGAAATCTGATTTGGACATTTGTACATGTAAATGATAAAATGATAGAATTCTTTGTCATTAAATTTGAACATTTGAACATGTAATGATGTAAATCAGTTTATGAAAATCATTATTTTTTTCCTTCTAAATTTCAAAAGAGAATTAGGTTGAGGGGGAAAATGAGCCAAAGTAGTTAAAAAATGAACATTGTAAGTCTAATATAAATGACTAAATCATCTAAAAAATATCCTAATGAAATGAAGTTGAACATGTCAAAATTTGTATAAAAAATAACCCAAGGATAAATCAACAAAAAAGAGAAAGGAAACATTCAAATGAGAATAACAAATTTGTAGTCAAATTAATAAATAACAATATCATGTTCATTGTATGCAACATGTATCCAAGCAACTCATCACAACACTTATCATGTTCATTGAAGTAACAAATTAATAAATAAGTAAATAACAAATTAATATTGATCTAGATTCAATATATTTCTGGAATGCATTTCAATTTAGGAAATATTGAAATGCATTTTAATATTGAATCTGGATTCATATGGGAGAACTTGTACATAGTATGCATGATTCAAGAAAAAAAAGAAGAAGAAGAAGAAAGAGGAGGAAGAGGAGGAGGAGGACTTGTATGCACTATGTATGCATGATTTAGGAAGAAGAAGAAGGAGGAGGGGGAGGTGGAGGACCTGCACCACTGTACACACAATTTGATTTGTCTTCCTCCCTCCAATATTGTTGAATCATGAGTTCGGTCTGAGAAGTAGAATTGATTGTGAGAAGTCTTCTTGAAATCTTGAATTCAGTTGAACTCAAAAGGGGGAATAGAAATTTTGGTTGATGGAAACCTACATTTTTTTGGGTTTTCACTTTTTCTTTTAATTTTTTCCAAAATTGCCCACAATGAAATCAAGTTTTCCCCACCCAAAACCCTTTTAACTTAAGGTTCCTACCTCATGTAAATTGAGGCAAAAGGCCAAAGGCTTATGCCTCACTAAAATTGAGGCTTATTCCCCTTGATCTGAGACTTAGGCTACCGAGGCCAAGCAAAATTTGGCCATGCCGCCTTGAGGCATGCGCCTCTCACCTTGCCTTAGTCACCTTTTAAAACCATGCAATAGACAATAGTTACCTTTGGACCTAAACTGAGTTCAAACAAACCTCTCAACCAAATAACTTCTTCAATTGCCTCAGTCACTACCATATACTCAGCCTCGAGTAGCTTTCCAACTAACAACACAACCACCAATAGAAAACACATAACCTATGAATGGCCTCCTGTCAAGATCACCTACATAGTCTAAATCAATATAACCCATCAGACTGTCAAGGCCCCTCCCAAATTCCAAACAAGCATCTAATGTTCCTTATCAGTACTTGAGAATCCACTACAATGCCTACCAATGTGTCTTGTTGGGACAAGACATATACCTGCTCATACACTAATTGCATGTGTAATGTCAGGTCATGTGTAAACCATAGCATACATAATATACTACCAAGTACCAACTGCATTGGAATAATGGACATGTGATATATATCTTTCTTCTTCATCTGTCTATAATGATAAATTAGCCAAAAGTCTAAAGTGGGCTAAAAGAACACCTACTGGTTTACCATCTTTCATGCCAAAATGCTCTAGGACCTTCTAAACGTACTTCTATTGTGTCAAATACAACTTTCCTACTTTTCGGTTTCTCTAAATCTCCAAGCCAAGAATTTTCTTTGATGCATCCAAATCTTTCATTTCAAACTCACCACTCAACTATATTTTCAACCTATTGATCTCAAATATTTATCTTATTGCAATGATCATATCATCAACATAAAGCAACAAGTAAACAAAAGAATCATTAACAAGTTTTCAGAAATAAATATAACCGTCATACTTGCATCTAGAGTACCCAAGAGCCACCATAAAAGAGTAAAATCTCTTTTACCATTGTCTAGGAGATTATTTTAATCTATACAAAGATTTCTTCAACAAGAAAAGATGATTTTTCTTCTCTTCAACAACAAAACTCTCAAGTTGATGCATATAAATATGTTCATGATCAATTTCTCCATGCAAGAAAGCAGTTTTAACCAATGTTTTTGAATCATCGTTGACCCAGACGATTGGACCGTTCGGACCGGAAACCGTTCAGACAACCGATTCTGTTTTACCCTAAACCCGGTATTTGGTAAAAAAACCATTGAATTACTCAACGAACCTTTGACCTAGACAGTTTGACCATTGATCCATTTGACCCAAACAACGGTTTGCGGTGACAGAGATCTGAGATGTATGAAACAGTAAGAGAGTGAGATTTGAGACTGAGAAATCTCATATCTACTTTCATTGCCAATTTGTCACCGTCGCCGCCACTATAGTTCGCCATCATCGTCGTCGTCGCTGTCACTGTTGCCGCTATAAGTTGTCATCGTCATCGCTGATGCAACCTACAAGTCCTCATCCTCTTCTTCTTCTTCTTCTTCTCCTTCTTCTTCTTCTTCTAAACTCTTTCGGCTGACAGTTTTCTCAAATCTCTCAAACCTTATTTTCTCTTATATAGTATGCATCTTACCCTAATATTCCAACCTAATGGGTAAGATGTTCAAATCGTTCAAACTGTTTGACCCGAATGGTTGAACCACTGACCCAAAAACCGATGGCCAGAACAGTTTCGTTTTCGTGTCAATTTTTAAAACCTTGGTTTTAACATCAAATAGTTCTAATTCAAATCATGCAGGGAAACCAAAGCAAGAAAAATATGAATAAATCTGTCTAACAACCGATGTGAAAACATCATTAAAATCAACACATTGTACCTGACTATAGCCTTTAGCAACTAATCATGCCTTATATCTAACATCCTCTATACATAGAGTACTTCTTTCTTTTTAGAAACCCATTTGCATCCAACAATATTCTTTCCTTTTAAGTGATCTCACTAACTCCCAAGTCTGGCTCTTATCAGGAATTCAATCTCTTCATGCATAGTCAATCACTTGGTAGAATCAATAGATGAGATAGATTCTGCATAAGTATTAGGTTGAGCAACATCAATAGTCTCTGCAACTGAAAATGCATAGGCAATCGAATCAACATAGTCATATTTCTGAGGTGAGGAAGAAGAATTGTGTTGCATAAGAGTTGAACCACCACCTTCTTTACTGAACTTTGTGTTTTATCTGCATCACAAGAAATGGAAGACTCTTTCCTCGGATGAAGCATAGCAGACTCATTAAAAGTAACATCTTTGCTAATAATGAACTTTGGTGATTTGGGATCAAGACACCACAACATGTATCCCTTCACACTTAAAACATAACCAAGAAATATACACTTCTTGGCCTTAGGCTCAGACATGCCTTCATTACCATGTGCATATGTTGGATAACCCAATACTTTCAAATTTGAATAATCAGGAGGGTTACAAAATAATGCCTCTTCTAAAGTGTTACAATCAATAGCAATAGATGGAGTCTTGTTCATATGTTCTACAACTCCATTTTTCTATGGTATTTTGACAAAATGTACCTTGCTCTCTCTTGTAGAGTCTTGTTCATACATTCTACAACTTCATTTTGTTGTAGTGTTTTGACTTTTGACAATAGTATGATGCTTTACAATGCTTTCATTTTTGTAGAGTACATTAAATTCATTTTCACAAAACTCTAAACCATTATCTATTCTTACCCACTTCACCTATATTCCTATATAATTCTCAAGCAAAATGAAGAAGTTCAAACACCATCCTTTGGTGAAACTTGTGAAGGTCCCCACAAATTTGAGTGAACATAATCCAAAGTACCCTTTGTCCTATCAACAACTATAATGAAGCTAGTTCTTGTTTTCTTCCTGAAAATACAATATTCACATAAGTCGAGCTTTCTTGTACTTTAGCCACAAAGAATACCTCTCCTACTTAATAAAGTCAGTCTCCTTTCACTCATATGTCCTAGCCTCATGGTCGGTGGTGTTAGAATCAAATAAGGATGATGTAAAAATCGCAACTAAGCTTGTGATAGTAGTACCCTATAACACATGCAGACTTCCTGTCCTCATGCCTCTCATCACAACAAGAGCACCCTTACTAATTTTCAGAACTCCACATTCAGTTGAATACTTACGCCCATTTGCACCTAGAGTGCCAAAAGATGTGAGATTTTTCTTTAAGTTTGGTACATGTCATACATTTGTCAATATTCTCACAACACTATCATGCATCTTGATTCAAACTATTTCCTTCCCCGCAGTTTTACAAGAGGCATTATTACCCACCAGTACAACTCCACCATCAACAAATTCATAGGTGGAGAACCAATCCCTGTTGGGACACATATGGTAGAAACAACTTGAATCTAGAATTCATTCATCCTTAGATCTAGTTCCATCATTTGTCACTAAGAAAACATTAACATTTTCATCCTCTGCCACACTAGCCTCTACAAAGTTATTCTTTTTATTTTTGTCTTTCTTTTCTTTTTCTAGTTTTATTTTTCTACTTATAGCATTCAAACTTAATGTGTCCTTTCTTGTGACAATACAATAGTTACAAGTTAAGTTCTTATGTCTAGATTTTGATCTAGACTTGAGTTTACTATTTTAGCCCTTATCCTTATATATCCGTTTAGAAAATAAGCTAGAGTCCTGACTATCACCATATTTGCAATCAAATCTTTATCAATCACCTCCTTAGGAAGTAATGATGATTTAACATTCTCTATAGTAATGGAATCTCTTCCATAGATGATAGGTTCTCTGAAAAACTTATGTAAGGGTGGTGAGGAACAAAGTAACAAAAGGGTCTTCATCTTCAACCTCAACATCAATATTTTGCAAATCCATGATAATATAGTTAAATTTATCAATATGATATTTTCTAGGTGTACCTTCATCCATGCAAAGCATGAATAGTCGTTGCTTTAAGTAGAGCTTACTGGCAAGAGATTTTCACATGTATAGAGACTCCAACTTCAGCCATAGTTGTAGGTTTGAAACTTCCTACAAAACTTCATTTGATAGCAGTAGTTGAATTATGATTAGGGCTTTCAAATCCAACTCCTCTCATTCTTCATCACTCATAGTTGTAGGTTTCTTCTACTTCCCATACAGAGCTTTGTATAGTCCATCTTATCCCAAAATGGCATATACCTTAACTTGCAAAATGCTAAAACTGGTGCTACCATCAAACTTCTCAATATCAAATTTCATTGACAAGATTGCAAGTGTCAAATGAAAAATAGGGCTTTGATACTAGTTTATTGTGTAAAACCTAGAAATACATATTCAAATGGCACCTAACAATAAAAGAAAAACAAAAATAAAAAGAAGTGAACAGAGAGAACACACAGATGTACGTGGTTCAGTTTGTAGCCTACGTCAATGGGAGGAGTAGAAATCCACTGAAATTAGCAAATGAGAAGAATACAAAAGTTGTGTACTCACGACCTCACTCACAAAAATCCTAAACCCCAAATGCACCCAAAGGCGCTCGACTTCTCTCATAAGTACAAAAGAGAAACCTCTCAAAATACATAACTCTTTGTATTCAAATCGGACCTATAAACCACTTCCACCACAAACCACTATGAAATTTTGTCTTCAAGTTTTTTCTCAACTTAATTTAGAGCAGATTCATGAAGCAAATTGCAACAAAGAATTCAAAGCACAGCCATAACACTATATTATATTTTAAAATGCAATTGTCTACATCAGACTCCTCACATCATTTCCCAACCCTTTTAAAATTTTGTTGTTTTTTTTATTTTTAGGAATAAATTTAAATATGGGGCTATTAAACTCACCCACAACCAACTCAATTAAGAAACTCAAATATAACATAGGCATCGTTTTGATATCAGCCCATGCATCACACGAGTATATTCTAGTAGGGACATGAAAAAGGGTTCCTAGACTCGTTAAACTTTCCCATTGGCCAACCTTGAACATAAACCTACCAAATTCTCAATTATAATATATACATATGTATAACAAAGAATGCATAACCAAATAGTCAATTTCTATTATTGATATTAAATCAGATAATGAATAACCAAATCCTTATTTAATTTGTTAGTGTAAAAACCAAGTTCCTTTTTGTCTTCTTTTTAAACCGCATTCTTTCATATATAACAAATCACTCATTTCTTATTATTTTATTAATATAAATTATCTTATTTTACTAATTGTCATTTCCCTACCTTGTTATTTTATTCAATTATCTTATTTCCCGAAGATTCTTGCGTAAATCAATTTTTAATTATTTTCCTACCTTCTTTTCAGACGAACTCATCCATCAGCCTCAACATCCTCAGGCTCTGTGTTCACTTTGATTGAGATGTTATTATTTGTTTATGTCAAACATTCTGATTCTTCTTTATTGCCAGTCGCATGCAAAGTAATCTCTAAAGCTTTCTCATCAAGTAACAGGCCTATCATGTCTAAAATTATGATTTTAATAAGGGGTTATTACTAATTATGGATTTCACTATTGGCCAATCTAATCCAATCGATTCAGTTCAAATCGATCACACCATTTAACAAATATCTTTTATGGGTAAGCAGGTCCGTTTTGAAGATGACTAACTGAATGAACGGATTGAATTGAATTGTATGTGGTGATGAGAAGTGAATTTTGTATACTTAGGGGGTGTTCTTTTTTTGGGTTTTGAGAGAAGGGAAAGTTGGTCAATGGGATTTTAGTTTTCATTGACCAAGAATTCCATATTCTTTTTTCAGATATATGTGAATATCAGGAAAAATTTATTTTCCTGGGTATCACTTACCCGTGGATAAATAACTTTTCCACCTATGAGGAATGTTGTTAACACTTGAATGAGACAAAAATACCTTTTTTAATAATGGATTTTTATCGCTAAAATGGCCATTGCCTTAATTATTTACATGACAAATAAAAGAATATGGAAAAATTCACTTACTATGTTTCCCAAAAAAAATTACCTAAATAACTGCATTTACCCGAATAAGTAACTTACCGAAAAGCGAATGAGACCTTAGTGTAAAATAATCATGACAATCATTTTTGAACCATTTTGCTTATTACCTACCCTAAAAAGGTAAAATTCTTTATCAGGCCCCCACATAAAAATATTCACCCTCCCCGTCCATAGAGTCCGAACCTATGGTTGGAGCAATTGCCTATCAATATGGTCCTATTTGGGTCCACATATTCGAGGCCATTTAGGAATCTGCTCCAACTCTGACCCGGTTGTCAGAGACCCAATAAACGTGCTTATGTATAAGTAAAGACTTCAGTTTCAGTTAGGGCAACATCGGTTCGAACAGTTTTTATAGCCTTGTATCGAGAATATCTCTGTATTTAGGGAAGATATTCATGATGCAAGGTTGCCGGAGGCTGTTCGCACGGGCTTACCCTGACCGAAGCCGACCTACTTTCTTTGTTTTTACGATAATTTAGTAATTACCGAACAAGGAAATCAGATGGAATTGCTCAATGTTGGACTGAAAACCACAATAGAATTAAGGGGAATAAGTGAAAATGATGAAATTTGTCTGCCCCCATAATATTCTGATGCCCCCCAAGAAAAAATTAAAGAGAGCAGGTATATATTACCGTTATTATACAAATATGCCCAACCTTCAGTTGCCAGGCCTCCATCTCCACCATCAGATCGAACACCCTTTTCCTCCCAGATTTACTAAAATTCAGGGACAAATCTGACATATCCAGTCTGTTAACCTCCCAAGGACAGCCTCCACTCACAAAGCCTTTTTCTACCACATGGCTTGCTATAAATTAGTGTCTGGAAGAAACAACAACCAAGATGATGATTGCAGAAGGTCAAAAATGAATAGGGGTTCGAAGCAGCAATGAATACAATTTATGCTTTAGTGTGAGGATAAGACCTTTGATAGACTGAAATGGCAAAATAAAAACTCATGTAGTAAACCCCACATAAACAGACATGATAAGGCTTTGCTGAGTTGGGTTTTGCTTTCAGAGATGCAAAACAGATTGAACATGACTCCCTCATGATCCTTGCATCTTGACTACTGACTCTGAGAGAGAGACAGCGAACTGGTTCAACCATCTTGAGTACTGACGTTAGTCTGAACTCGAGTTATCTAAGGCCTTAACTCAAAATGGTGGATCAGACCCAACCCAAATTCAGGTCAAGCACAGCCTAACCATAGTCCAAGAAAACAATTTTCCCGCATAAAATGTTAAAAACTCCAGTTTGGTGGTCCGGCCGGGTTGGCGGGTTAAGTTGAGCCGCCCAAGTAGCAGCCTCAATGACGCCAAATAGGAGGGGGGTGCAACCCTCAAGAGAAAATTTCAAATAGAAAACTACGCTCATATTCTCACAAATATCTTCGATAAATTAATTGTTTGAATAGAGACGGGGTAAAGTCTTCATTGGGTGCAAAGTTTGTATCCAAAATTTGTACAATATAATTTTGTCTGTTTTGAACTTACTAGCTAGAAGTGCAAATTTTGCATCCCAAAAGCTTATGCAAAATTTACACCATCTTCTCTCTATTTCAATTATATTCCTTGGCATGGCATAATAAAGTGGTGACCACATCACCTTGCATCAATCCTATCTCATTCGTACCAGCTCCATTTTATTTCATTTAAAGTGGAGGTCACATCATTTTACTTGTTATTTTTTTTCTCATAACCGAAGCAAAAGTAGACTAGAATTTGCACTCAGCCTATTTGCACATCATGCATTTACATTTTGCACCGCTAAAAAACTGAGCCTGAGTGCCCAAACTAATACTAACATAAAGATAATAAAAAATTTATGAAATAGATTAAGTGGGTGGTGGCCAAGACCAAAAAATACAGAAAAAAACTTGAATGAATATGGAAAAAATTAGAAACAAACCAAAATTAAATCAAATCAAAAAAGCCCTAGTAAAGTTTATCCCCCAACCCCCGGAAGAGAGAAATTAAAAAGGAATGTATTAACTTACTGAAATCGAAAGCAATAAGCACATGGATACATGATAAAAATACATATTCTTTGGATCTTCTGCTCTTTCTACATGTCTGCCACCTTCTAATTCTTTTCGATTCATGATAGCCTTCTTGTAAACAGCATTAATTCATATATATATATATATATATATACATATACCAGGTTATGTGATTGATCCAAGCAATGGGGATCTGGGCAAGCGATCGAGTGGTCCTTTCAATTAATCCATCCAATGGTGTGATTCTGCATTGTTTTCTAGATATTGATATCTGTATATATTTAGAAACACATCGTGATCCCAAATTAATAAAGTAGTTAATTTGCACTAGTCCCCTCACAAAAAGCTGAGTTTTATCCACCCAAACATATCTCTCTCTCTCCTCCTTTCTCTTTCTAAGTACAAAAAACATCTTTATTATTCACTCTTTGTAGGTTTATCCTTATTTGCATCTGGGTGCATGGTTCCATGAAGGCACATGGGTGCAGATGCGCCACTAAAGAAATCAATTCAAAAGTTGGAGACAACGACGCTTACAAATGGATCATGGATGGATGGATGGAAAGTGATGAGAGGCGCCGTTGAATTATTGCATTCCTGTTTCTCTTCCGACTTGTACACCACAAAATATGGGCCGGACTGGCTTAAAAATTAAAATTAAACCGGTCGGACCCATTTCAGTAGAGCCAACTAAACTCTGAGTCCACTTCCTTGGCATCCAAAGCTGCATTAGTTTCATCTGAAAAATGGTGGATTCAAACATTTCATATCATCACCATGCATCATAGTCTAATTCTTATATATCCCAATTATATGAGTCAAAATAGTGGTATACCCATTTTAAGTATAAGCTCTTAAATAATTTCTTAATATATACTTAAATCCATGTCCTTTTTGGTTATATATTCTTAGTTATTATATGGATAAAAACATTTGATAGCTAGAAAGGAAAAGATAATTAGGTTATACCCTTTCCATCATATATTCACCCAAATCTCCTATCTTTGCCCAAGAGAATTTGAGAGAGAAAAAGTTTTCTAAGAGAACAAAATGCTTAAAGACAAGCCCACTAACTTTGATGCAAGCTAGTAGGTGCGCATTCTTGTGTGGTGGAACCGTGGAAAGTAATATTCCATGTACCTCAGAGGTGACTTGATTCTATCAACCGATTCACTTGGATTTTATTCTCGGCTGACATTAAAATATGGCTGAACTATGGTCCACGAGGCCCTTAATTAAACCTCAGTAGGCCCTACCCTTAACTATACACGTACACGTGGCCCACCAAATCACTGTTTCTGGCCGTTAAATAGGTATAATTATGGTTGTTGAGGAGAGCAAAAAATAGGAAAAAAATTTCACCATCCTATAAAGTTCAGCATCTTGTTTGGCCCACCACTCCATTATTGTGAAAAGGTGGACTGGCTTAGCTTAAAGCTGAGCTTAATTAATGCTTTATCTTTCTTGCAAACCCATATGAAAATTAATTTTGGGGCGAAGGTATAACATCAATGTTGTGAGAACTTAGAACAGGTTCAACGAAAAAGAGGAAAACTCAATATGTCATGGTTTAATGTTACCAGTTTAACCACTGGTTCAATCATTCAGCTTGCAAAAGGTAAGAATGATATAAAAACGGTAACCCAGAAAGCCGGTTCACTGATTCCAGTCCGGTCCGTTCCGAGTCTGATTATTAGAAGATGGGATTAGGGAGACGTACGAGATATTCAAGCTTCGTTTCATTTGGTCATATATATATGAAGCTGGATCGACTGATTCATTTATTGATGAATGCTAATAATAAAAGACCAGACATGGGGAGGTCCTTCAGTAGCAGGCAGGTTCTTCTTCAGAAGAATGAAATCAAAGCTCTCAGAACTCCTTGCAGAAGTTCTTCTCCATTGACCATTAGAATATAGAAGCAGTCTTGGTGATGAATTGATGTCTCTAATAACTAAACAAACCATGACAAATCTCCCAAACACCTGAACTCAGTAACAACAGGCCCATGTATGGCTAGTTTTCGGTACTGACATCCCAACAGAATTGTTCAGAACGATCACCAGAAAATCCAAACCAAGAAAAGTAAACGGAAATAATGACTGTATTTATGTTTATCTACAAAAAAAGAGAGATCGCTCATCTTTTTGAAATAGCTTCAGAGAAAAAGAACAGACGCATACACACTCTCACACACACTCAAAGACATCAGTTTTGGTCGCTTGGCGTCTCAGAGATGCTCTCCAAATGAGGCCTCCAGACACCGACACGGCCTCGCCTTCGATCCCTTTGTGTAGATATCTTCTCCGACAGGATCTCAGTCAAGTACTGCTCAGAAATGAGAAGCTTGGTAACTGCAATTGAAGAACTCCCGTTGCTCTGCTGTTCTCTCTTCTTCTTCCTCCTTGTTGAACTTGGCTTAGTCTTCTCAGGTGGTGAAGGGGCAGGCACGAGAAAATAAATCTTCCCACGTTGAAGCTCTGCGTCAGGCGGTACAATCACAATTTTTGGAACAACCCCTTCAGCAGACTCGGATGGTGAGGAAGGTTTCCTCAGCACATGCTTTGGGTGTGCCTTCATGATCTCGCCTGCTCGAATTGTCCTGCTGAACTCTTCGACACGGCCATTCGAGTGTACTATCCGAATTACGTCGAGAGACCCACATGGAAGTATGCAGGAGATGCAGCATCTGATACTGTTCTTCATTCCTCCGCTTTCCCTCTAGCTATAACTCCCAAAGTCATTACAGAGGGAGGGTGAGAGAAGATACAGAAAGAAGGAAAAGGAAGAGAAGAAAGTTTTGAAGATTTGTTAATTGGGAAAGAGAATGAATGAATACTTTCCCTCCCTCTCTCTCTCTCTATCTTTTTCTCTATCACTATCTATGAAGTTGGGGCTAATCACCTAAAACTTTGGTAAGAAATGATGCTATTATTATACTTCTTCCTCTCTTTTTTGGAGAATTCTATCTATCTTGCTTAGGATGAAATCCATGGGTTGAATGATTGCACCTCGTTTTGTACTTAATCTTTTGGATATCCATCATTTTGGGGGCCCCCCATCTGGCCATCTCTCCTTACCTTCCCTTATTCAATACAGTACTCGGGATTTCCTACTCACTTTTCCTACCCACTCTCTATCCGCCGTGACGGGTAGAGAGTGGGTAGGAAAAGTGAGCAGGAAATCTGGGCTCCTTGTGGGGAGGGAGCATTATGGGAGACTCGTGCCAGTCACTGATAGGGGATGGCCAAGTAGGCAAATACAAGCACGAAATTATTAAGACTTTGTGGCACGTTTTAATAGGATAACGTGTTGAACTCACTACTTGACACTTGTCATTATATGGTAGGGATGAGACAGCTAGCTAGTATAAGAGATGCATTTGGAGCTATATATTCGTGTGGGGACCTTGTATAGGGGATGATTTATGCATGGTGAAAGAGAGGAGGGAGAACTTGGAAAGAGATCTGTTTATTGAGGAGATAGAGATGGCTTCTTTGGAGTTTATGGTGGAAGGGGTAGGGGAATCGGGTTCTGGGGCATAGAGAGATATTCTTTTGAGGGTGTCATGATCTTTTCAACGCCCTCCAACTCAAGCAAGATGTGGGTATTGGCTTTCAATGAAAAAGAGAGGTCTGATGATGACTTTCACTTTATCACTAGTGGTTTTTGGCAATTGGAAGTGCTTTGACCCAAGTGAAGACTGTAGCAAGTAACTGTATCTCACTTAAAATATGCAATGGTGCTCCCCCTGAAGTCATCATAGCAGGATCATGGGATAAGAAATTACAACAGTTATATGACACAGAACTGAGCTCCATTAATTATTCTCATACCCATCAGATCTGGACCTTTTTCTACAGACTACCTCGAGTTCCGCTAAAAGAGACGAGATTAACCATTATAACAAGTGGGATCACAGTTTTGGGCTGGACCCATTGGCCCCACACTTTCAATTGTTAGGGTGGACCAGTTGGTAGCAGCATGTGAGGTGTTTAAGGTAGGTCCTTGATGGGTGATGGTTGATCTGATCGAGTATGTCTCCTTCTCAAAGTTAGCTAGGAATATTGGCAATTGGAACTTATTGAGGTTTTCAGAAAGAGAAATGCCCTCAAGCTCGCTTACAACAAATTATTGAGACAAACTCATAAAGGATTAAAAAAAAAAAAGCCAACTAATCCCTCTTAGGATTGAAGTTGTTAGGTAAGATGTTGGTAGTCCTCATGCTTCATGGCCATCTCCTTGAATAATGAAAATGGGAAAAGTCCATCTCTGCACTGTTTGAAGCAAAGGTTTGTCGCCATCAGAGGGACGCTGACATAGTGGCATGGAAAATTCAGGAGTTCAACTAACATGGACCTCGGAAATACCCATAATGCACCATATAATTCTTTTCCCCTGAAGATGGTTGCCCTTGAATTATTTCATCAATTACCAAAAAAGAGAGTAACAAGAAATCTTGACATTTTGCTATATATGGATGCTAGAGGACTATTGTGCCAAAAATTTACACATGTTAAGAGGGTTATGCTGTTGAATAAACTATCTGTATATATTATTATATTTATGGTGTTTGGGTATTAATGTAACCGTTTCTGGTCACGTACTAATTTTTTTTATTTTTTGGCTAAGTACCTCGTCATTTGGCATGCTCCTAGGTGACCTGTGACTCAGAGGATGGTGGCGTTCCCTGGTGGCAAACTACCTAGGGGAGAGCTATGCCGAGCTCCCTGATGGCGAACTGCCTGGGGGAGAGCTATGCCGAGCTCCCCGATGGCGAGCTGCCTGGGGGAGAGCTATGCTGAGCTCCCTGATGACGAGCTGCCTGGGGGAGAGCTATGTCGAGCTCCCTAGTGGTGAGCTACCTTGGTGGACTCGTCATTTGCCCTGCTCCTAAGCGGTCTGTCACTCAGAGAATGGTGGAGCTCCCTGGTGGTGAGCTACTTTGGTGGACTCGTCATTTGCCCTGCTCCTAGGCAGCCTATGACTCAGAGAATGGTGGAGCTCCCTGGTGTAGTGCAACCCAACTGCCCTCTACATGAGCTGATCTTCTCTCCTTTGTGGGCGGCGGGAGCTGAGGGACCTGCAAGAACTCCATCTTTTCCTCCTCTTTGTAGGCGGCGGGAGCTGAGGGACCTGCGAGAGCTCCATCTTTTCCTCCTCTTTGTAGGCGGCGGGAGCTGAGGAACCTACGATAACTGAATCAAAGGACCCGGGGGTCTTTACCCAGTGGGGACTCTCTGATGCTTAAGTTAGCACTCTGATTGTAGATAGCTAGAGAACAGGGATTACCTCCATTTTTCTTCTTCTCTCCTTGGCTTTGAGGGTCGGAGTCCTTATATAGCGGTGCCCAGTCACATGAGGCATAACCGCCACTGCCCTAGCCATTACTGCCAGGACTGAGGTGGCAGGTGCAGGCTGCTGTTGCAGGGTACGAACTCGTCAGGCGTGCCATGCTTTTCAGAGATGGCAGGCACGATGCCGCCTGGCAAGAGATGTGGCACGATGCCATGAGGGAGACAATGGTCTTCTGGCACCGTCGGTTGCTGACAAAATGGGATAGAAATAGATTGGCGAATTACTCCCACGAGCTTATGGACGGAGGTGGGAGCTTGGAGAACCACCGGTGGGTTGATCCCTTGAAGGTCACCTAGAAAGCTCACCACGTCAAGGTGTTAGAATACCCATAAAGGAGCATGAGCTCTCAAAAGCTTTCCAGGTGGTCATTCAAGTCAGTGGTTCAGTCGTATATCTCCAAAGTGGGAGCCTTAAAGTGAGGTGGAAGAGGCTTCGTGGTGATGAAGTCGATGAAGGCATCCATTCTATTGGACGAGGGGTTCTGATTGGCAAAGGAACCGATCTACACCTGTAGGTCGACAATCCTTTGATCGATGGGATCTTGGGCCTCATCCTAGTCCTCTCAGACGCGAAATGGGTTGGACCGGTTCCTAGAGTTCTTTGACGTGGGCACGTCCTGGTTCCTTCAGGCTTGTCGGTCGTTGAGGAGGTCACAGAGGTTTGACACATGTGAAGGATAGGCATGGCGTCAGCCTCCAACCCTCAAAGAGGAACTATAGTGGCCAGAGTGCCTGCCTTCATCCCGAGGGCTCTCCACTCGGTAATGTTGTTTGTGGTCCCAACGGTTGACACGAGACCCTACTGGATCTCCCCCCCCCCTCCACTGGCTGGGGAGGAAGGAGGTCTTCCAAAGGGATGGAAGTCTTCAGTTGAGCAACAACGGATCTCCATCGGTGTAAATATTCTGCAAAACTCTCTTCAGGTGACTTTTGCATGCCTTCTATTGTCTCTCTTGTTGGAGCCAAGTCTATGTCATAATCATACCACTCCAGAAAAGATGTAGCCACTTGGTTCCAAGTCTTCTTCTTATCTACTTCAAGCGATGTGAACCACGCTAATGCCTCATCCTCCAAACTCCGTTGGAAAAGCTGAACGAAGACTCTCTCATCTACCCCAAGTTAAAACATCTCACCACAGTATGTGCTCAAATGCACCCTAGGACAACCTCTTCCATTATACTTTTCAAAGTCTGGGATTTTAACACCTTTTCGCAATTCTAACCCCGAGTATATGCACACTCACTGAAATCTAGTGCAAGAGAAGAATGAGTATGCTTTAATTTGGTTATATCTTCACAGTTGGGATCAACGCACAGTGACAATGTCATTCTTGTTGAATGTTGGTGTTGATCACCTATCTCAATGTATGATTCTATGGGATTCTCTAATCTCAACCACATGATGTACTCCAAATCCGGTGTCTTAACCTTTTTGGAACTAGATGCCATGGTCCTGAGGTAACTTTTCTAGTTCAGAAATGTGATTGGCAGTTCCATCTTTTATTATTTTTTTGCTTTATTTTCTCTTGTTGGCTTTTATTAAAAATTGGACAACCAAAGGGAATGAGAAACTTCTAAGGGCTATGTAGTGGGAGGTTTTACCTAAGGCCACTAAGGCGGGATATGCAGAATGCTAAATGTATGTGAAAACCATGCAATGACAACAAAATGTCAAGAAAACAACGGTAAAATCGGCCTACCCCTAGTTCGGAACCAGATGGGGTGAACATCCAGGCAAATAAAGAAATATGCATGAAACTGGGAGTGGACCAGCCACTTATGAATAGGGTTGGCTGCTATGAACGGGTTATTTAATCAAAGATTCTAAGAGTATTAGTGGAAAAGGTGGATGTCAAGGAGCTAAGTGTGAGGAATGTTGGTTTATTAGGCTCTAATTGCATTAGAACGAGAACGAGCAAAATTGGGATGGTAAGGAGTAGTTGTTTAGGACGATGGCTCAGGATTGCTCTATGGCCAGAAAAGCTGCTAATGCCTCTATAGTTGACTAAGTTGAAGGAAATGCAAAATGCAATATGACGCAAACGAAGTGAACCTCTATCATGAAATGCAAAAAAAAAATAGGGAAATACTTTCAAAACATGCCAATAACTGCAGAAAAACCCGATTCTGATAAAAACACTTACATTATGCAGTTTATTTGGGTTACCACGAGTTAGAACAAAACTCAAATTATTTTTTTTCAATTCTCACTTTAAGAAAGAACATAAGCAATCAGCAACTAGCATGCATGTTTCATTCAAGAATATGTAAAAATTTCATTTACCCTTGAACTTGCAACCATAACCAAAGCATACAACATTTTACTGATTAATTTTTTTATCTCAGATTATTCTTCTTTCTTCTTCCCTTTGTGTTTTTTTATCTTATTTTTATATACTTTTTTCTTTTCTTTTGGTTTACTTTTCTGATTTTTTTGCTTTTGTTCTCTCTTTTTCTTGTTTTTTCTTTTATTTATTCTCTATTTTCTCTTTCCACCTTTTTTTTGAATTTTTTGTTTTTATTTCATTAATTTTGAATCTTTGATCAATTTTTTTACCCTCCTTTTATTTACTTTATGTTATCATTTTATGCGGGCCTCGCATGACTCTTCTTATGAAAAATTAATAGACTTTTCACTTAAACAATTTTGTTTCTTTTTTTTCATTTTCTTTCTTTTTAAAAAAAAAAACTTGCTGTTTATGTTTATTTTTTATTATATTTTTCTCTATTTTTTTGGATTTATGATTATGTTTTTTTTTTACTTTTTACTTGTTTTTTAACTTTTTTGGGAGTTTTGATTATTGTATATATTTTATTTTTCTTCCCTTTTATCCCCCTTTTTTAATTCCCCTTTTAATGTTCATATGTTTCAATTTTCTTCTTCTTCTTGTTTCTCTTTCTTTTCCTTTATTCATTTTTCATTACATTTTATTATTTTGGGTTTTTTATTTATGATTTCTTTCACTATTTCATTATTAATTATTAATTATCTTTTTTTAGTTTTTGGATTTTTAATTCTTGATTAACTTGAACTGATTTTTTTACTTTTGGATTTATGTTTTTTATTCTTTTTATTTATAATTTTTTTTATTTTATTTTTATTTTAAGTTTTTTAATTAATTTTCATTGATTATTTTCACTTTTGCTATAATTAATTTTCCAAAAAAAATTAGTTAGCCTTTTCCCACTTAAATGATTTGGTTTCTTTTTCCTCACCCTTCTTTTTTCTTTTTTTATTTTTAATAACCTTCATTTTGGATTTTTTTATTATATTTTTGTTTCTTATTTTTTATGAATTTGCACTAAAGTTTTTTTGTTTTGAATTTTTTATTTTTTTTGTTATTTTTATGTATTTCTTCTATTATTAATCTTTCTTAATTATCAAAAACAAATATGTAGATTTTTTCTTACTTAAATGATTTTGTTTCTACTATTATTTTTTATTTCTTTACTTTTTACCCCTTTTTCTTTTTTATTTTAACTTTTTCCTCTCTTTTTTTATTTTTTATTTTTTCTATTTTTCTATTTTCCTCTTTTTCCATTTTTGGATTTTTAAATTTCCTTTTTTTTGTATGTGTACTTATGCCTAACCTTCCAACCCTTATTTTTTTTTTGAATTTTTTCTTTAGATTTTATTTTTTAATTTTTGATTTTATTCTTTTTTTTGTTTTTTTGTCGACATATATTTTATCCTATTGTTCCATTTCTATTTTATCTTTGTTGGACTCTTGACATTTTATCTATTTTTTGTTTTGTTTATATATATTTATATATATATATATATATATTGATTTTAGGTTGTTTTGATGTGGGCCCCACAAGGGGTATGCAAAGAAACAAAACTAGGTGGCTGAAATTCTAAATGATTAGGCTAACACGTGGAGTGTGATGCATGAGGGGAGGGTTGACACCTAAACTCAAAAGGCTCCAACAAGGTTGCCAGCCTTCAAACCTCCACCCATCGGACAAATGGGCTCCTCAAGTTGGTGGTTGGTTGAGAACCATCAGCTCAGCCAATAGGTACTTAGAACCTGTGGCTTAGGCCCCCGACCCTCTTCTAATAGGACAATAGGATTCTAGAATCTAATGCAAGATGATGTGCAGAATGTGTATAATCAGATAAAGGAAAAGCATAAATAAAGCAATAAAGAACTATAAAATAAGCATCAAGAGATAAGCAATTATTATTCTAACAGATAAACATGCAATATATACAAAATGGCAATAAGGCCAAACAGGCCCCATGTGGGCCCCACCTATGGTCCAAGAACTCCCCAATGGAGTCGCTAGTCTATGAACGTTGAGAAATGGCTCACTTGGGCTGAAATGGAGTCGACACCCATTGGATTGGAAAATGGAGGTGATGGGACCTCCAAGAATGATTTTTAAAACAGTTCTGGATCAAAAGTGACTCCCGCGGCCCAATGCACCAGCTAAAGTAGTCCGAATAAGACTTGAATGGGAGAGGGAAGGTGTTAAGCACCCCTCTCCCAGGTCTAATAGGTGGGGCCCACATGGGGCTCATTGGCACTTAATGTGAAACAGAAATAACAAGCAAAACTACTTAAACAAATGATACTAATTAAGCATAGAAGGTCACTAAATGACAAAAGAATATTCAGCAAACAAAGATGCTCCAAATGATGAGCACATACGTGTTTCCCCTTTTCACGAATTTGAAAATATCATTATTATTATTATTATTATTTTCCTAAGCTAAGACCAGCTTTAAACAGGAGTGAGAAGATCTTATAAAAATAACACAAATGAAACTGAAAACAAGTAAAAAGAAGGGATTCTACTACTCTATGTATGTATTTATGTATGTATGTATGTATGTATGTATGTATATATATATATATATATATACATATATATATATACGTATGTATGTATGTATGTATGTATGTATTTATGTATGTATATATGTTCAGACCTAACTAGAACAGACTTCAGGTCAGGTTCAGTTGAGGAACAGACCTACGGGAGACGAGTCCAGTGGAACCAACTTCATCGGTCTGATCCCCAACCTTGAACCCTCACTATCAAGATGAACTGAGAGGGAGTTCGGTGCAGATTACCGGAAGGATGTCCTGACTAGAGGCTCAATGCTGCGAAAGGGAAGAGTCTGGATGTGTTTGGTGTGTTCTGCAGGAGACGATCAAAGACGATGGCGGTCACACAACCCCCCCCCCCCCCCCAACTTCTGAGATTTGCCGGACTCCTGATGAAATTTGTGAAACATAAGAGCTCATGGTTCATTGCAGAAGTGTGAATGCATGACAGTCCTCCTGAAAATAGACAAGAGAAGAGAGACAGTGTTGAAGATGACTTCACTCTTTCCGGAATTCATTGAATAAGGAAAGGGATTAATGAGAGAAGCAGACAGATATCGTCACTATTAGCAGTGACGAGGCCATTGGCGTGAGCTATCAAACTAGAGAAATTATAGGATGTAAATCTCTTGATTGATGTAAATCCCTTGATTCAAGGGTCAATTCTTATGTGTGTGTGTGTGTGTACTCATTCTCTGTAGAGATACACAAGAAAAAATGATATCTTTCTTCTACATAAGTTGTCATGGTATCGGAGCATTCGATCCTTGACAAACCCATCTACCTTTCTTTTTGCCAACCATGTCAGATTCAGAAATCTCAGATCCTTCTGGGGAACAACAATCCAACCCTACCTTCACCGAATTAACTACCAAAATGGCTGAAATCCTGAACAGACAGACCTCGACTACAAAGACTCCCGCTGCTCAGATTGGCATTAAGTTGGACGACACCAACTATGCTCTTTGGTCCCAAGTTGTTGAGATGTATATCTCAGGCAAAGAAAAATTGGGATATATTAATGGCGATCTTCCCCAGCCTCCTCAGACTAACCCAACCTTTCGGAAATGGCGCACATACAACACTATTGTCAAGGATTGGTTGATTAACTCCATGGACGTATCCTTGGTCAGTAACTTTATTCGATTTCCTATAGTGAAGATGGTGTGGGATTCTATTGCTACTACTTACTTTGATGGCAGTGATACCTCGCAAGTGTACGATCTCCAACATCGTGTGACCCGCTTGCGACAATCTGGAGGATTTCTTGAAAAATATTATAATGATCTCCAAGGTTTGTGGCGTGAAATTGATTTTCGTCATCCAAATCCAATGGAGTGTGCTGCTGATATTCAACGTTATAATAATCTTCTTCAAGAAGAGAGAGTGTAAATTTTTTTGGATGACCTTGGTGACAGACTTGACAAGATTCGAGCAGATGTATTACAAATGCATCATTTTCCTACTGATGAACAAGCATACGCACAGGTTCGTAGGGAAGCTATTCGGCAAAAGGTAATGATCACCGGTAATAATATTGAAACTCCAGGGGCTGTTTTGGCCTCCAAAAGTGTTAAAACTGGACAATCTACTTTGTCCTCAATAGGCTCTCTTTCTTTGAGCAACGAAAAATCTGGTATGTCCTCTAAATCACGAACATCTTCTGATGGAGCTAAGTGTTCTCATTGTTGTAATTCAAAGCATATCCGGGAGAATTGCTTCAAACTACATGGATATCCCAACTGGTGGCATGAACTCCAATATCGAAAACGTCAAGACAAGGCTGAAACTGTTGGTAAGGCTGCGATGGTTACAGCAGAGCACCAACTCTCATTCACACCACCTGTTGAATTATCACAAGGAGATGTTCTCCTCTCAGATTCAGTTAACAATCTTCCCCATAACGCTGTTGATAGCAATGCTTGGATACTTGACTCAGGGGCTACCGACCACATGACCTATGATGCTACTGATTTTTCAAAAACTTCACCACCAAGACGGACTATAATTGCTAATGCCAATGGGGTTATATCTCTAGTCATAGGAGCAGGCACTGTGACCTTGTCACCTGCAATATCTTTAAATAAAACTTTGCGTGTTCCCTCTCTCTCCCATAAATTACTATCTGTTAGCCAAATTTCCACTGATCTAAATTGTGTTGTGCTCATCTATCCTACCTTTTGTCTTCTTCAGGATATTCTCACCAAGGAGATAATTGGGCATGGTACTAGGAGAGGGGGCTCATACTACATGGATGATCTTCGTATGGGTCAAGCACATCATGCACATCATCAAAGTAACACCAAAGAACAACAGATTTGGATTTGGCATCGCCGGTTGGGACATCCATTATTTGGTTACATGAAACCTTTATTTTCGGATTTATTTACAAATATTCAACCTTGTGATTTCCAATGTAACACTTTCATTTTAGCCAAGAGTCATCGAACTATCTATCCTTTAAGTATGAATAAAAGTAAAGTTCCATTTGCTTTAATTCACTCTGATGTGTGGGGGCCATCCCCGGTAATTACGGTATCTGGTTTTCGCTGGTTTGTAATTTTTGTTGATGACTGTACTCGCATGACATGGCTGTATCTGCTGAAACATAAAGATGAAGTGTTGATTGTATTTCAATCTTTTCATATGATGATTAAGACTCAATTCTCCGCTAAAATTCAGGTTCTCAGGTCTGATAATGGTGGGGAATATATGAATCAACGGTTCCAAGATTATTTTCGGATTCGTGGACTACTTCATGAGACTTCATGTCCACAGACTCCTCAGTAAAATGGCATTGCTAAGAGAACGAATCGGCACATACTCGAAACTGCTCGTGCTTTGTTACTTGGAGCACATGTACCTAACTGACATTGGGCTGATGTTGTTGCTACTGCTGTGCACCTCCTTAACCGAATGCCATCACGAGTCTTAAATTTTAACACCCCATTACAAGCTCTTTCATCACATGTCTCTCTGCCATCCGTGTTGATGATTCCACCTCGAATTTTTGGTTGTGTGGCATTTGTACATCTGCATAAAAATCAACGAACAAAACTTGATCCATGTGCAACTAGGTGCTTATTTTTGGGATATGCATTACATCAGAAAGGATACTGATGTTATGATCTAGCCACCAAATGCACCTATGTTACCATGGATGTTACTTTTTTGGAATCTGAAACATTCTACTCTCCTTCCGAATCCAATTCTTCTCTTCACGGGGAGAGTCAGAGTGAAGAACAGAATTGGTTTCTACCTAATTGGCTGAATAATAGTGCTTCAACAGAAATGGTGGATAATACGGAACACTCTAGAACAGAAATGGTGGTCAATGAGGAACCTTCTACAACTGATATAGTTTCAAGAGAGACATCTACAGCACCAGAAACATCTAAATCGCAACTTCCAACTAAAATAGGGACCCCAACCTCCACAGTACCTGAAGACCCATCTCCTGAGAATATTCCTAAGGTAAACTCTCCTACTACACTTTCAAGCTCTAACGATATGAATACTTCTACTGGTTACACTTTACCTTTCAGGCATAATCGTGGCAAACCGCCAAATAGATATTCTCCAGATATTGAGGATCGGAGGTCAAAGTATCCAATTGCCAATTATGTATCAATAAAGAGACTCTCCAAACCTCTCAAAACATTTGTGCAAGAATTGTCCTCAAATCATGTTCCCAGTAGTATTCAAGAAGCTTTGACAAACCCAAAATGGACTCAGGCCATAAAGGAAGAAATGGAGGCACTATTGAAGAACAAAACATGGACTCTTGTTACCTTGCCCGAAGGGAAAAGACCTGTAGGGTGTAAATGGGTATTTTCAATTAAATACAAGGCAAATGGGTCGATCGAGAGATACAAAGCGAGGCTGGTTGCGAAAGGTTATACGCAGACATATGGCGTAGACTATCAAGAGACCTTCTCACCAGTGGCCAAATTGAATACGGTTAGAGTTTTAGTATCTCTTGCAGCAAACCTTGATTGGCCATTGCACCAGTTCGATGTAAAGAATGCCTTCCTCCATAGTGATCTTGAAGAGGAGGTGTACATGGACATTCCACCTGGTTATACATCGAATTCTAAGACCAAAGTTGTGTGTAAACTACAGCGAGCACTATATGGACTGAAACAATCACCGTGGGCATGGTTTGGGCGGTTTAGTCTTACGTTGAAGAAATATGGCTTTCAACAAAACAATTCAGACCATACACTATTTCTAAAGCACCAACAAGGAAATAACCTTGATAATATATGTAGATGACATGATTATCACAGGAAATGATTCAGGAGAAATAGCAACACTTCAAAAGCAATTGGCAACTGAGTTTGAAATGAATAACTTGGGGGGAGTTAAATATTTTCTAGGAATTGAAGTTGCTAGGTCAAGGCAAGGTATATTTCTATCTCAACGGAAATATACCTTAGATTTACTATCCGAAGTGGGACAGTTGGAGTGCAAGCCGACAGACACACCAATTATTCAAAACCATAAACTTGGAGAATACCCAGACCAAGTACCTACTGATAAGGAGAGATATCAAAGGTTGGTTGGTAAACTTATTTATCTCTCACATACTCGTCTAGACATCGCTTACGTTGTCAGCGTAGTGAGTCAATTCATGCATTGCCCAAGCGAAGATCACATGGATGTTGTAATGTGAATTCTTCGATACTTGAAGTCCTCACCTGGGAAAGGACTTATGTTCTCAAAGAATAATCATCTAAAGATTGAAGGCTATACAGACGCAGATTGGGCTGGAAATATCTCGGATAGAAAATCCACCTCAGGGTACTTTACATTTATCGATGGGAATCTTGTTACATGGAGAAGTAAAAAAACAAAAGGCGGTGGCCTTATCAAGTGCTGAAACTGAGTTTCGGAGAATGGCTAAAGGCCTTTTTTGAGCTTCTCTGGCTTAGAAGATTAATGACTGAAATCGGTTTCTCCCCAACCTCTAAGATGGACCTATTCTGTGATAACAAGGCTGCCATAGATATCTCTCATAATCCTGTCCAACATGATCGAACAAAGCATGTGGAGGTGGACCGGCATTTCATCAAACAAAATATCGAAGATAAAATCATTCGATTTCCTTTTGTTAAGTCTAAAGAACAGTTGGCAGATATACTTACAAAAGTTGTATCTAGTAAAAACTTCTACAGCTCACTTGGCAAGTTGGGCATCCAAGATTTGTATGCGCCAACGTGAGGGGGAGTATTGGCGTGAGCTGTCAAACTAGAGAAATTATAGGATGTAAATCTCTTGATTGATGTAAATCCCTTGATTCAAGGGTCAATTCTTATCATAGCCATAGTTTGTGTATAGCCAAAAAAAAATAGAATAGAGCCTGTATATATATACGTGTACTCATTCTCTGTAGAGATACACAAGAAAAAATAATATCTTTCTTCTACATAAGTTGTCAGAGGCCTGAGTAGAGATAGCTCAAACGAGATCACCAAAGCTAGGGAGCTTAGAGCAGTAAAAGACAAGATAGGTTACATAATAAGTGACGCACCTATTTATACTTGAGTTTACCAAGAGTTTGTTAGCAGTGGACGGCCAGGATGCAATCTTGCCCATGCCACGTGTCACCATCCTGGGCCTGCCATGTGCGCCTACATCAGTATTAATTTTCTAGGTGATCAACATGCTGGAATTAATGGTCTGATTTTAGTGCAATTCTACTTGCCTCAATTTCTTAGTTCTTTTGTTAACACAGGGTATTCAATTCAGGAAACCAAATGTGTTTGGATTAGTTATTGAAGGTAGTAAAAAAAATGTAGATATATTTACAGTCAACTTTATTGACAACTAAAACTTATTGATATAAATATTTGCATCCATAACTATGTCTTATAAAATACAAAGGGAAGTATTAATCTATCACTAAAACTATATGTATATCAATATAACATATGTGTTTATGGCTATCAATTTCACCAAGTTTTCCAGGGCTCACGAGAGATTTCCTAATGCTAGTATCCTTTTACAGTTCTATTAGGACATTGACTTTATCTCATACAACTTACAACTTATCACTTAACACTAGAATCTTGATAGGATTCGTTTATGCTAACACACCCCCTCAAACTTAACAGTTGAGAAATGACATTTAAGTTTGCGGAAAAGAAGTCGAAAGTGGGTGGTAGACAAGCAGTCTGTGAAGACATCAACAATAATTTGATCTTGGGAATTTTTATGTATTGGATAGATAGTTGTGCACTAGCAACCCAATTTCTAGTGAAGTGAAAATCGACTTCGAAATGTTTAGTTTAGGCATGATAGATGGGATTGGATGCAAGATAAGTCATGCCAATGTTATCGCACCAAATGATGGGCGGTGAAGGAGATGGAAGAAATACCCAAATTAGAGAGTAGAGTCTACAGTACAGCCAAACAACTTTAGCAATAGTATCAGCAAGAGCACGAAATTTAGCCTCCATGCTCGAGCGTGCTAGAGTGGGGGTACCACATAGAGTCGAGAGATAGAGCACTTTCTGATGAGAAGTTGCTGGCATGATAAGCAGCTGGTGAAGAAGAACGAGTGGTAGAGCTTGTTGCATATTTAGCTGACAATGTACTGGAGGAGATTTACTATATATATATATATATATATATATATATAAATATTGATTGTTGTTATTGAACTACAGAGAATTATTATATTGTTGATGCGGACCATGAAGATCTTCGACTATAAGAGAAGAAAAATCCTGGCAAGTGGTGATGGAAGTGACAAATGAATCATAATCTAGTCCAAGACCTCTAAGAAAGCATAGCAAAAGATCTCTTGTTGATGGACGTGACAAATGAATCATAATTTAGTAATGGAAGAGAATCCCTTTTGCATGGTCATAAACTCTACTCCCAACTAAAGAACACAAGCTGGAGATGGTGAGGTGAAGTAGTTTTAATTTCTAATGTTTTCCAAACTTCATAGGATGATTGAAGTTCAACTACTTGGCCTATGATGTTTTCAGACAGGAAATCACCCAACTAGGAATGAGTTAACCGAGCATAACCCATGTTGAGTATTCTAGATTTGGGAGTTTCTGGTTTGGGTTAGATGGATCTAGAATCTTCTTTCTCTGGGCAAGGAAGAATGCCATACACAACCCCTTCTAATTCATGGGTTCTAAATACTGGTAGAAACTAAGCTTGCCAAGATAAATAATTTTATCCAATCAATTTAAATTTAATGGGGAGGTAATGATTAATGTTGGAAATACTTGGGATGAAGAAAGTATGGCGTTGCTGGAGAGAGAATATGGAGAAATAAAAGAAGAGGAAGAAGAAGAAGAGGTCGAAGCCATAGGCTCTAATACCATATCAGAAATACAGATTGAATGGAGAAGAGATCGGTTCTCTTGTTTATTGAGTATCTGATATTTATAGAGCACGGGAGAGATTTCCTAATGCTAGCTAGTATGCTTTCACAGTTCAACTAGGACTTTGACTTTATTTGTACACAGCTTGATTTTCATCTCATACATCTCACAACTTATCACTTAACACTACAATCCTGATAGGATTCGTCCATGCTAACACTACTCAAATACAATTCTACTTGTACAATTGTTGTCTTGAAACATAGACCTCTCTCTCTCTATATATATATAAATATATGGTTTTTTGTGACTACACAATAAAGGCAGCTAGAAAAAAAGCTCTTTTTTCTATACATGTATTTTATTGTGGTCAGGTAAATAAGACCCCTTTAGAGGCAACTATTATATGCCTCTTATTTATTTTAGAAATCATTCGAACAAAAAGCTTTCCACATTACTTACTAGTAACCCGCCACCTCATTCGTCTCTTTTGTCCTCCTAATTCAACTTAACCTTTGCATACATAAACCGGTTTATTCTTTTACCCACAGTTTAGAAAGAGTCCAAGTACAAATATGTACAGTATAAATACATAAAAAATAATAAAAAATATAACGTTTTGCACTCTATATATTTCTATTTGAACTCTTTCCAAACTAAGTCTTAATCCCAAACTTCTACAACTTCAAGATAATCAAATTAATCAAGAGCGGAAAGTAGAAGAAGATCAAGCAAATTGAGCAATGATGTTGATAATAAAAAGATAAAAGATGCTTCAATACAAAAGATGCAAGTAATTATCCAAGATGATCGTTACCTTGTCAAGAACATCATGGCCTTCAATGCCACATAAATTTGATCATTATTAGTTGTTAGCACCCAATTTTTGCTCGGTCCCCTCTCTAATCCACTTATTACATTTCAAATGCTCGACTAAACATCACAATTTTTTGCAAAATATGTCAAAACCCCAAGAAACCAAATTTCAGCCCAAATGCCCTCAAATCCATCGTTAAATCTACAAAATTTCCTTCTGACAGTCCCGATTGTGCCACATCACCATACCTTTCCACCAATCAAGCTTCATCACATGCACCAAAACCTTTGAATTCCTTGATTTTGTCATTAATCCATCAGAGATTCCATTTCAACGCATTTAACACTCCAACACTTCTCAAAACAAAAAACTAGTGATTCACATGTCCCTTGACACAATTAAACCCTCCCAACAGATTTGTAATTCAAATCCATGCCATTCTACCAAAGTTCAGCCTATAATTCCCTCATTTACCCATTCATCAAACCAAGATTCCATTCTGAGCTTTCTTATTAGCCAAAATACCCACAACCTAAATTCTCAAGATTCCCATATCTCTAAAGCCATTAGACACTCCCGTTAGACTCAAAGGAGCCTAAGATGCCCATCCACCATATTCTAGACCTTGAAATTTCCATTTTGCCCTTCATCTAGAAAGTTTTTGAATCAACCATTCTCGTTATTCACTACTCTCAAAACCTTAGATCTCTATCTTGACTTATTCCAACACCCCCAAACCCTACCATAACCTTCATTAACCTCCCGATCAACCATCCACCCAACTTTAGACCTCACCCATTTTGCCCCTTATCCAAGAAAATTCCAAACCGACCATCCTTATCGATCACCAATGTCCAATTAAAATATTCATCATGGCACACTATCCGAGACCTCCAAATCCTCCATCAACTTCCTGATTGTCAATCCATCAAATTCCAAACCCTAAATGACCATTTTACCCTTTACTTAAAAATATTCCAAATGAACTATCATCATCACCCGATACTCTCCAAAATTTATGATATCCATCATCATACATCACTAGATACCTCCAAACCTTATCAAAACCTCTCGATCGACAATCCGTCAAATTCCAAACCATAAAATGACCATTTTAACCTTTACTTAAAAAGATTTCAAATAGATCATTCTCATTGTCCGATATTCTCCAAATTCAAGATATCCATTGCCACGCATCATCCGACACCTCCAAACCCCATCAAAGACCCTCGATCGACGATTCATCTAATTTCAAACCCTAAAATGACCATTTTACCCTTTTCTTAAAAAGATTCCAAATGGATTACCATCATTACAAGTTACTAGACATGTTCATAGGCCTGGTAGCCCAACGGACTGGCCCAACTCGGCCCGACCTAAGTTGGGCTTGGATAGCATTTTAAGCCCACGAGCTCAAGTCGGGCTTTCTCAAAAACGCCCAAGCCCGACTTGATAATGTATTATATAATAACAATATATTTTATATAATAAAAAGACATATCTAATATATTTTTTCTTTATTTTTCTTCTCTTTCTTCAAGTAATAATGAGATCTTTCATTATTTTTTTAGGTTTTGAGGTCTTTTAATATAAATAAAATAGTTTTAATTGAATTAAAAAGTAAAAAAAAATCTTTTTTCCAAATTTCAGGTTGGGCTCCGGCTCAAGACCTAGGCCCAATGGTCGAGCCGGACTCGAGCTCGGGCCTGAACATATTCTGTTAAATCTTGAGTCAAAGCCTGACCTAGCCAGTGAACATGTTTACTCGATACACCCCATATTCAAGATATCCACCGTATGCATCACCCAGCACCTCCAAACCCCCATCAAAACATTCTGATCATCGATCCATCAAACTTTATACCTAAAATGATCATTTTACCCTTCGCTAAAAAAGATTCCAAATGGCCACCCTCATTGTCCGATACTCTCCAAATTTAAGATATTCGTTGTCACATATCATTCGACACCTTTAAACCACATCAAAACCTCCCGATCGACAACCCAACAAATTTTAAAATATACAATGACCTTTCTACCCCACATCCAAAAAGATTCCAAATCGATAGCCCTCATTGGTCATAATTACCTAAATTCAAAATCTGCATTATAGCACACCCTCTGATATGCCTAGACCACACCATCACCTTCCTTGACATCCCAATCAACCATCCTTCATTTCCTATACCCAAAATGACCATTTTACCCAACAATCAAGAAAGATCTCAATCTGACGATCATTGTTGCTCGATACACCCCAAATCAGGATTTTTCACTCTAGCACACCCCCTGAGGCCATCAAACCCTATCGCTACCCATTTTAGACACCCTATAATTCCCATGGAAATTTTTATTACAAAATTCCCCATTTTTACCTCCCCATCTACTAAAATTCCAATTCGTGCGCTCTCGTTGGTTGAAACAAACCTTAACATCTTGAGGTTTAACCCCAGCCCTCGAATCCTGCACATCACACCCCTTAGACTTGCCCTTTCATTGCAAAAATCCCCTTGCATTTGGGTCCCTACACATTCTTAGGAATCACCTACAACCCTCATCAACCCTAGATGCAACTTCAGCCCTAGATCTAAACCCACACTCTCTCTCCAACCTTGGATCATCCTTATCCTCACTTTAGCACCCCAAAAACACTAATGTCAAAGCCATAGACACCCCCTTCTAGTTTTTCCTCCTAATTTCGAATTTTAAAATTTAAATTTAAAATTCCCTCTTTTTAAACATTAAATGTGGGGGACAAAGGAGAGTGATTTAGGGAGGGAAGGGGCATTGAATTCATTAGATTAGGATCAAATGATCCTAGGCGATGGGGTCATTTGATCCCATCGCAGCAAAGGATCTGCACGCCTCTGGCCAACGGGCGAAGTCTCACCATAAAAGATCTTCAATGGGCAAGTTCATTATGCGATCCATCGTGGTCACAACGGTGTTTAGCACGGGCCCCACGATCATCGGATGTAGGTTCACAGCCGGAAGCCATCCATGTCGTATAACTGTCGACGCAAACTCGGCCACCGAGCCGGAAATGGAGTACTTATCGCCCTCACAGTGACCCTGAACCTCCACGGGATCAACGGCTGGGTAACCCAAGGGGGGGATATCATGTTTATCATAGTACTCCCTCAACTCTTGTATCTCTGGGCCAATTCCTCCTCGTAAGTCAACTCTTCTGATAGGAAGATAACTTCAGCTTCCGCATCCCCGTCTCCCGAACGATCCTCTAAGCCCTTAGAGGCCCCAACTTCCCCACAAGGGTTTCCGACTCAACAGTAGCCCTGACCTCTAAGACCCTAAGGACTTCAGCATCAACAGTTGCAGGAGGAGTCGAAGCTTCCTCGCGATGCACTACTGCCTCAGAGCCTACAGGAACCTCCTCCTCCCGCCCCGCAGCATCAGGAGCAATATCCATGACACCAACGCCCTCAGAGGCCTCAAGAATTGAACAAAGGGGGTTGTGCTAAGCTCAGTTCCTCCATTAATCGCCTAATAATAGGCGTGACAGGCACAGTGGTAGGGACCGTGCCAAATAGACTGTGATTAAGTAACACACAAGCAGTCAATAAAGAAAAACACGATGCGACAACATTCTAATGCAAAGTTAACAAATGCATACCTTTTTCGGCCGTAACATGGGCCCCCAATGCCTCTAAGCTAGGATAAGCCTCATCGGCTTCCATGCGCTTCAACACAAAAGACTATAAACAGTTTAGCAATGATAACAATAAAACCAAGATAACAGCAACGACAAACAAACAGTTCCAAAAGATAAAGCCAACTTACTAGACCAGCTTCCCTAGGAGGAGCTACTAGAACCTCCGCATCCGACTGAAAGCCCCCGAATAACGCGCAAAGATACACGAGGTGCAAAGACTTATAACCTTGCACCCTTGCAAAACCCGCTAGCGGGAATCGTACCCACCCGGGGAAGGCAAGGATGTGGCGTTGCACCCAGAATACATCTTCTCCCGCAGATCTTAGAAATTGAGCTCCCATGTCTTCATACCCGAACTGACGCAGCACCGGGTCTGGTCGGTACACGCTCAATCAAGGTAAGCGATGACGCCGGGCCAAGTGATCAACTACACTACACCTGCGGTAGCGCTCTTTGCATCAACAACGCACTACTGATCACCGTCTTCCGGAACAGGCACGCCAACACAGAATGAGATCGTCTGACGCACGACCCGGGTATACGACCACCATACAAAGCCGTCGAGAAAGGCCAATTTTATACTAATCTCGCTCATCTTAAACTGTTTGTGTCTGCTGGCCTGGAGCCAACGCTTCCCCCTACATACCTCGAATGCCTTCTCTTCAACTTCATCACCATTGAGCATAACGACGTTGACATGAATCAAAGAAAAACGTTGGGGTGCAACGCTAAGGTCGAAGTGCTCAAAAAGGAACATCCAGAAAAACGGGGCATAAACATAACTGATGCACCTCTTACAGCTGGGGTCATTGAATTGTTGAACAGTATCATCCAGTTGCTCGTACAAGTAGTCAAGAAACATTGACGCCAATGGAAGTTGATGGGCGCTAGGGGAACCAAGACTGTGTAAAAACCATAATTAGGGATCCCTGGAAACAGGAAATGTGACGCGACATACAAAATATAAGCCGCCAGATGACACTACGTGCCTGCGCCACTTACCGTGACATCCCTCCGGCCATGAGACTCGAACCAGTACTCCAACCATTGATTCAACAGCAACTTCCCGCAAGTGGTAGATTGGTCCACCAACACCTTATAAGTAGGAACCTCCCCAAGAAGCTCCTCGTACAACCCCCTCAAATCCACAAGAATGGACTCAATGTGCTGCAGATGTTGCACAGGCACAGAACCCCTAATCGGTAGTGCCAACAGAGCCACCACATCCTCGACAGTGACGGTAAACTCCCCAAATGCACCCACGAAGGTGTGGGTGCGACAACACCAATGCCCTAACTGATGCCTGGCATACTTGACTCCTTCCCGACTTGCGAGGTTTGTGTAACAACCCAAGAATCAGAGAAGCTCAAAATCCTACAGCATCTGGTAATACATAGTGTTTTTAACAATATACTGCGTCCATGCAGTATAGCTGTTGGGGGACTTCGAACTATCAGTTCGGGGTTCCTAACATTTGTACAACATTGACGACTCTAGCCGGTCATAGAGACATATCAGCTCCACGCCGGTGATGACATCAAAAGACCCGCCCTTGCCCCTGGACACTGGCACAGGGGGCCAGAAACCCTTCCCACCATCGGCCGCCTTGAACATCTCTCTCCACCAATAGTTCGACGTGTCGACTTCCCTAACAAAGTCAACAAAGTGATAGTCTACTTTTTCTTGGCGAGGAGCCATGAGAGGCAAACAACAGATAGGAATCAAAACAACACAAAACAAGAAATCAAAGATGCAATGGTCTTGCAAAACAACCAAAGGACACAGAAACAGTAAAGAAACGATTAGCAAAGTGGAGCACCGATGTGGTCCACCTATACTCTTATTAAGAGACCCCACACGTCTAGAAAACCAAATAGTGCCGGAGATGATGAATAGACGCCGGTATGGGACTTGAAATGATGCTTAGCGAAAAAGAAACCCAAAGAAAATTACAAAGACATCGTCTAATAGGCAGGACAAGACGGCGCATTGATTTAAACAAACGGGACCATGCCAAATGCGCAACTCAACACAAACAAAAAACCTAATGATAACCGTCACATCACCACCACCTCGTACATCATCGTTCCCAACAGCTACCAAACACAACACGCCATCGGGCATTACACATCGATCCCACACCGTGGACACACATTAGTGCCTCTTGCTAGTTCCCTTCCAACGGTCAGGGGGCTGACCATTGACAGAAAGGGGTAACACACATTGCAATACCCCGTGCCTATTACTAATCCCCTTCCTGACAACTATTAGGGGGGCTAAAATACAGAAACTCAACACGAACTCGCCCATCGCTAGAAAGGAGCAACACGCAAGGCAATTCCCAGTGTCTTGCTAATTCCCTTCCCGTCAACGGTCTGGGGGCTGAAACACACAAGCAAGACGCAATAGTACCCCATTGACAGAAAGGAAATCACCAAAAGACAGGGGGCTAAACCATAGAATATAAGAAACCCCCATCGCAGACGCGAGGTGTACATCATCTACGTAAACTAACAGAATAGGATAAATCCCCAGACCCAATGCACACAAACAAACCCACCACAAGACCTAAAAACAAATGAGAAAGCAAAGTGCTTATTGACAAGCTCCCACTTACCGATAAACAAGGGGGCTAATGTAGGTATATAGTGTTCATTCAGTCCATTAGAGAACACTAAACACTATATTGATACCACATGGATACATGTGATCGGCCTACAGCTAACTTTACTCCTATGATGAACCCGCAATGCGCCATAGGCCTACGATGAACCCACAGCACGCATCACAGAACCGCGATAAACCCGTGGTTCGTCGCACGCCCTCAATGAGCCCACCCGTAGCCCGAACCAAGGCAAACCCAGGCTGAACTCTCGATGAGACCCGCACACGCCCAGACCTCCAATAAACCCTTAACCACCGCAATGCCACGGCCCGTTAAGGAACCATGTCCAGGCACCACCTACAGGTGCAATGCCGAAGGGACAAATGTAGCAAGGTGCCACGTAAGGCCAACAAGACGGCACCCGTAAGACGGTGATGTCACTAGCGCCACGTCAATTAAGTAAGACACGCCAGAGGTGGTAATACACATAAGTAATGAGGGCTCCTTAACGAAAGGAAAGTCAATCCTCAAAAATATCCTCATGAGACACATGGCGAAACCCTAGTGGTGCACTTAATGATTGACAGCGAGCACAATATCCCCTTTCTTAATAGGAGACAAGCGCCTCTATCTCCTACCTTTTAGGATCTTGGGGTCTCCCCCATAAATAGAGATCCTCCTCGTATCGAAAGTCATTCAACAATCAAGCACCCTTGCCTTTGACTCCCAACTCTATCACTCAGACTAAGCAACCGAGACTGTAATCCAATCCCACTCCAACTCTCAATCTTTCTCTGTCTTTCAAAGAGACCACTCCCCAATCCTTCCTTACTCTACCAACACACTGAAACCTTCCTACATCAACCCTCCACTCTCCCCCAACCAAAAATAAAGAAAAGAGAAAGCCCTCCTACACTGATTTTGGCTATGTTGTGAAGAAGAGAGAAAGAAGAAGAAGAAGAAGAAGAAGAAGAAGAAGAAGAAAGCAAAAAGTCAATTCATCCCAAGGAAGAAGAAAAGAAAAAGCACTCCCACTTGTTCAAAGAAAAAAAGAAAGAAGAAGAAAACCCTTCCCCATTTGGCCAGGTAAAGGAACCCCAACCTCTCTCTCTCTCTCTCTCTCTCTCTCTCTCTCCTACACTTAAACCAAAAATCCCAAACCCTCTCACCCTTCATCATCTTCTTCCTCTCCCTTGCACAATTAACCCCAAAACCAAACTCTATCCCCCAAGATCTCCCCATCATCCTTCAAACCCTAGAATCAATCCTAGACACCTTCTGATTGTCTCTCACCAAACCCAACGAATTCAAGCTCTCCCTCACTCTATCATCTTCTCCAATAAAAAAAAAACTCCATAATTGAATTGTAAAAATCTCTCTCGACTCTTACCTCCGTGAACCAACGAAGTCTAGCTCCCTCTATTCACATTTCAACCTTCCTTCTTCCTCCACTCTCAACATAACACCAAACCAATCCCCACCTTCTTCCCTCTTCCTTACATTGCCAAGTCTGAACTGGCCCCCAATTTCTTCCTCTATCCTCATTCAGTCCGATAAAAAAGAAGAAAAAACCCTAGAGAAACATAGGTAATTTCAGCCAAGAGAAAGAAACCTTGAAGACACCTTGGTATATTTCAAAAATGATGTAAAGGAAAGTAAAAGAGAGGGAGAAAGAAGAAGTGTCCAAGTTTGGAATCACCAATACATCACGATTCCCTACCATCCATTTGATCAAAGATCACAAAGATGGTGAGCTTCTCACCTCATTTATTTTTATTTTTATTTTTATTATTCATTCTTAGTATTACATTTTTCATCCTATTGCTTTTGTAGCTAGTATTATATTTTCAGCATTTTATTTTTCTTCTTGTTGGATAATGTTATGCTTTATCTTTAGTGGATTATATGGTGAGTAGATATAGGGATCATTAGAATGTTTTGTTAATTGATTTGAATGAATACTCCATGTCATTTTAGTTATCCTTTAGCCAAACTTGAATTAATTTTATTGCTTAAATATACCCATTTTCATAGTTGTTTAGTTTGGTTTTGTTTAGGCTAATGAGATATGTGTTTGAATCATTTGTCTAGGTGTTAGAATCTTTCTAGGACTTTTTAACTTCTTTTACCATCTTTTTAGCAGGTCTTAGTTGCATATAAAAGTGTAAGATTGTGTTTTTTATTTTGGTTTTAGCTTAGCATGTTTCACTCTATGAATGTATTTCTTTCTTTATCATTCCTGTGAAGTCAATAGTGTGAAATTTTCTCATGAGGGTAGTGAGCTCCTTGAATAATCCAATTCACTTTGCTCACTAGTAGAGAGTCTAAGATTTGATAAAAAGGGGTTGAGAGGAGATCACTTACCACCTTTCTTCAATCCTAGAATTTTCAAAATGAGCTAATCCTTGTAGAAGCTTTCTTGGATAATAAAAGAGAGAGGGAGGAGACCTTAATCTCTCTTTGCTCCAATGAACCCTTCGAAATGGATTTAGGGGATTGGAATGTTCAAATGTGTTCATCATTCTTTTGATATGAGAAAATTTTAGCATAGAGTGACTAAAATCCTTGGATTTTTTTCAGCTCTTTTCCTTGATTTATTTCTAGGGGTTTGGTACTTACATGTTAATAATGGGAGAGGGGTACCTAACACATTCCCTCTCTCCCCTTAAAAGTACCAAAAGGAGCCTTGGGTGGGCACATGAGTCATGTTTTTGTTTCTTGAATATGGGAGGCCCAACACTCCCATGTTCTTTGCTTTAATGGGTGGTGGCTCCATATATTTCAGCCATGGAGTGGATCCCAAACTTAATTGAGATGTGAACATTAGTAATTTTGAAGATCCATCATAGGGACGCCCAAATCTTGCGGAATAAGGTGGGCGAATTTCAAAAAATTTCTCTCCCCTCAACTGGGAATCGCATTCCCTATTTTGGAAAAATCAAAATTTTCAAAGATCATTCTTGAACCATGAATCAAACCAGATATGAACAAAAGCAATATGAGAGAATTATACCTGATACGGAGAAATAATATCTCCCAACGAAAGTGTTCACGCCCAAGGAAGGATCCAAAGGCTGCTCCCACTGAAAATGGCGTAGTGCAAGATGGAGCATAATCAACAGTATTCTTCTCCAAAAATTTTGTCCTTCGCAAGAAACAGCAGGATGGCACGTGAGCACATCTTCCTATTAATTCTTTCTCAAAGAACTGATGTCAAGATCAAATCTTGACTTCTCCCACAACTGGAGATCGAACTGGAAGTCTGGCAGCTGCAGGAAGGAGGCGGCAAGAAAGATCTTTGCAGGGATTGCAGAAATCTTTATTCTATGATTTCAGCTCTGAAGAGAATCTGATTATGTGATTCTTCTAAAGGCTGCCGCCCCTCCTTCTTTTGTAACCCTAAAAGATCAGTTCCTAATCCAATTAGGAGTTGCTGATCCAAATCATATTTGGATCAGACCTCTCTTTAGGTGATAAGGATAAACCCTTATCTTATCTGTAGATTAGATC
>NW_010729207.1:1354372-1399778 GCF_000365185.1 Nelumbo nucifera
GTCCAACCAGTTTGGACCAATCTGGTTCGAATGGGTCTAGGGTTTGATCTTTAATTAAAGATTTAATTCAAGAATTAATCTGAAATTAATTACTGATAAAAGAATAGGCAAGAATCAGTCAAATAGGGTTGTTCGCACAATCCATCCTGCAAAACAGAGGTTAGATCACAGGTTGCAGTTTCATAAACTACAAATCACAGATAGCGATTCTCCCATCTGCGAAATCTCCTTCTTTGCCATCTTCGATCCAAAATAAAATAAATAGAAAACCTAATTTCTATTAATAATTACATCAGATCGAATGCCTATACATTCAGTTTAAAAATAAAAAAATATATTTTACAGACCAAATGTAATAAAATAATTAAGAAACTACAAAATAGCAGATTCCCTGCGCCAATCAAGATTTTGATCTCCATGTGTACGAACAGCCCAAAAATCAAGAAAATTATAAAGAACAATTCTAAATAATAATCAGATTTTTTAAAATTAATTTCAGATTAATCGCCCATTAACTAGAAACAAATTTTCCAGAAAAACATCATATCTGCGCAAATTGGCAGAAGGTGTTCTACCCGATTTGCGCAGGTTCAGATTTGATCCAATTTGGTTCAAGACTTGAACCTGGCTCTGATACCACTGAAGGGAGTGAAAGATCCATCGTTTAGACGCCCAAATCTTGCGGAATAAGGTGGGCGAATTTCAAAAAATTTCTCTCCCCTCAATTGGGAATCGCATTCCCTATTTTAGAAAATAATAATTTTCATGGATCATTCTTGAACCATGAATCGAACCAGATCTAAACAAAAGCAGTTGGAGAGGATTATACCTAATACGGAGAAATAATATCTCCCAACGAAGGTGTTCACGCCCAAGGAAGGATCCAAAAACTTCTCCCACTGAAGATGGCGCAGTGTAGGATGGAGTAGAATTAGCAGTGTTCTCTCCAAGAACCTAATCCTTCACAAGAAATAGCAGGATGGCACATGAGCACAGCATCCTATCAGTCCCTTCACAAGGAACTGATGTCAAGATCGAATCTTGATTTCTCCCACTGAACTGGAGGTCGAAGTGGCAGGTGAGGCGGCGATAGGAAGGAGGCGGTAAGAGAGGATTTTCGCAGATGTGCTGAGTTCTCTCTTCTGTGATTTCAGTTCTGAAGACAAGTGAAGGACTTGTGTTGTGCGTCTAAAGGCTGTCGCCCCCTCCTCCTTTTGTAGCCTTAAAGGGATCAGCTCCTAATCCCATTAGGAGTTGCTGATCCAAATCATATTTGGATCAAACTACCCTTTAAGTGATAAGGGAAAACCCTTATCTTATCTGCAGATTGGATCAGCCTTCTCCTAGGTATAGAAGCAGAGAGGCGAGGGTCTTAGGAAAATTAGTACCTAAGACCTGATAACATCACTTCAAAGTCGGTCTTATGAGAAGCTAAGAGCATGTTTCTCTAGATTTCATAAATTTTGGCAACTGTGTTTATTGGTTTTCTGAAAGAAATTGAGCCTGAATAAGTCCCGTATCGAGCTGCTACAGCAACTTGGAGAGAGGGGTGCCTAATATCTTCCCTCTCCCAATCCTTGAGACTCGAAATCTCTCAGTTGTCAACCTTTTTCATGAATAATGGAGTCACTATCAAAGACTTAAATCAAAATTTTCATATTTGAAAATAAGGGCCTATTCCCTCTAAAAAATGGGTGGCAACTCCATTTCTGTGAACTGGCCATGAACTTCCTAAAGCTCACAACAAGTCTAGCACTAAGGCTACATAGGTAGGTGTTAGGCTAAGTGAACTATTGTTGCCGACAACAAAGGCAGATGGGCCCAAAGTAGACTTAGGCATGTCGTAATGCACATAGATTGCAGGCGTGTAGGTGGATGGGTGTTGATGCCTTGGACTTAGACTTGACACTTGATGCAAATGCAAAGGCAAAGGTGCATGCTGAAGGCAGGGCTATGTGCCTTAGGCATAAGCAAAGTGCTGGTGATGTGTAGTGGTAGCAATATGATTTTTCAATTACCTTGATGTTCTCTTCTGCCATAGTGCAAAAAAGCTTCATTTACTCTTTTAAGGGAGGGAGATGACTCTCCCATGGGTAGCACTAGTGGCAAGCTGGGTACCTATGTCCCAAGGTTGGATGGGGCAAGCGGTGATTTTGGTTATGATATGCAGGCAACCAAGGCATTGCATGTGTACTTAGTAGCAAGACAAACTCGATTGCTTAGACAATTGGTCAAGCACACACGCAAATACGCTACAGGCGTTCAACTAAGGCAATTAATGAGTTAGGAGCTACATGTACCCTTTGTATGGTCACAGGTGAGCTAGTACGTGAGTGAGGAGTTAGATGCCCATGTGGATTGGCCACGATCATCCAAGCTGCACATACACCACAGATGCAGGTTATCGTCACTTAGATCGAGCAGTTATGGGCCGTTGGCTTATGTGTTTGCTGTGAAGCGCAACACAACAGACTAGAGTTAGGTTGGGAGGTCAACTTGGATGATTGCTTTTCAACTCTAGCCCTAGGTTTGGATCAGATGTCCTTATGGGGATTGGAAGTAATAGTTGCTTTGTATAGGACCATTTTCGGGGGTTTGTAAGGCACCTTGGCATTGTATATTGTGGCTTATTTAAGGGACCCGACTAGGATATTGGGGGCATATTGGGCATGAGCATTTCTCCCAAGTGTGCAATAATAAAGTAATTGAGTGGGAACCCTTTAACAACCTTTGTTGTATGTTGTTTCTTTACCGTCACTCCCTATTGTTTGGCTAACCAAGGTAGTGGCACTTGGTGCCATACAAGGGCTTAATAGGAGAAAAACAAATACCCATGTGACAAAAGGCATGGATCACATGTTGGACTGCATTAGGCCAAGCCAAGGTTGGGTTTCCAGCATTCTAAGGGCTATAAAGCCATCCTGAGAGTTGTCATAAGCTCAATCAGGCTAGGCTTAGCACCAAGTTGGGCTTGGTTTTACATGGGTCAAGCTGCACTGAGCCAAGGTTCCAAGTTTACAACTTTGAACATATTATGCTTAATATATTAATATTGTACATACTTGCCTTGGATTCATGTCCAAGCCATATATCAATACATACATATATGTATTGATATGTATGTCTGTTTTTAGGTTAAACTGGGTTTGGATGCAAACCCAAAAATAAACAAAATACCTAGGAAGTCTAAAATCTTCAGGAGTAAGTTAGAAATTATAACTCGTAGCTTGGAACGGTCCCTAGGTTCAAACAGAAACTTGAGTTTAATAAGACTTTTGATAGCCAAGAAAAAAAAACTGTTTGGCAGGGCTGAAGTGCGGTAGCTTTGAGATAGGCTCTAGATGAACAACTCATAAGCTAGAGTCTTTATTAGCTCTCACAAAGTGCTCCCCACAACACATTACAACTGTGCATGGAGAACATCTCCCTGTGAATGAGAACATATAAGTACGGGAGATGTTCCCAATGTGTTGTGGGGTTGATAGGTGAGCACTTTATGAAGAATTAGGATTTCACAAAAATTGTCCCAACATGCTCTATATCTATTCATCTCACCATGAGTGCGATGTATTAGACTTGTTCGTAGGTCAGACTTCAAGCCTAACTTTACACTATATCACGCTTGGGCTTTAGATTGGGCCCATTCAAATTTTGGCAAAAGCCAAGCCTGAGCCTAAGCTCGACCTATGAACAAGTCAAGTGCGGACATAGATCATGTTGGAAGTGTTAGAACATTATTTTGTTGTGAGCAAATCAGGCCTCTTTATGAGGAGCCAATCTAGACTCCATAAGCAATATTTGAAGGGTTCTCTGTTTTAGACTTTTAGCCTCTTTAAATAAGAGCCATTGATTGAGTCGCTTCTAAGAAGCTACTTATGATGGCTTCATCAAAATGTTGATTTTTTGGCTCATAGAAGTTTTTTTTTTTTTTTTGACTTTTTGGATTTTTACCAAACAAGGGCTAAAGACTATGGGTTATTTTGGTACTTGCGTCACCAAAAGCTACTGCATGAAAGCCCTCCCAAATGAACAATGACTTATCCAAATCACTTCAAAGTAGCTGAACCAGCTTAGCTGAATCTTCAATTCATCCTCCCAAACGGGCCCTAAATACTTGGAGTTGAAACTTGAAAGCAGACATAGGAGATGGAGTCTGGATCACCTTCCAACCATTTACCAACATGATCTCACACCACACATCTCATACATGATGGGTCCCACTTTTTTGGTGAGTCCCAGTCTCATGGTAAGATGTGCGGTGTTAGATCAAGTTGGTAGAGGGTTGGAATGTATTTTGTTAGCAAAGATCTCAGCACTAGGAGATGCGTTATGATGGTATTAGTGCATTGGTGCCATGTATACTTGTTCATGGGTTGGGTCGGGCCAAGTTTTGCCTATGTATCAACAGAATACATTTACACCTGAGCCCAAGCCCAGCTCGACCACTGGGCCTAGGTTTTGAGCCCAAGCCCAGCTCTCATATAAACCCTGAAGCTCGGGCCTGAGCCTGATCAAAAATTTGAAAACAATTTTTTTTCTTTTTTATTTAATAAAAATATGCTTTATTTATATTAAAAGCCTTCAAAACGCAAAAATGATAAAAAAATATCACTATTACTTGAAAATAATATTAAAAAAAAAAGAAAAAATATTGTATTGTCAAGTCAAATTCGGGCTCAGGCCGGATATTTTGAAAAAGCCCAAATCCAGCCCAAAAAAAGTCTGGGCCCATTATTTTAGGCCCGAGCCCGAGCCCATGAGCCCGTCCAGCCCGTCGGGCTACCCGGTGTAGTGACATGTAATTTTTGAGTGGGTAAGTGGAGGGGTAGGGCAGGCATTTCCAGTATAAAACGAGCTTTTAGGGCTTAGGGCTCCTCTCCAGTCGCTACTGCAAAACTCTAACTCTCAAGAGATGGGTCGTGTGATCAGAGCACAGCGTAAGGGTGCTGGATCAGTGTTCAAGTCCCACACCCACCACAGGAAGGGACCGGCCAGATTCAGAAGCCTCGACTTCGGCGAACGCAATGGCTATCTCAAGGGTGTGGTCACCGAAATCCTCCATGACCCAGGTCGAGGTGCTCCACTCGCCCGGGTGACCTTCCGCCATCCCTTCCGCTACAAGCACCAGAAGGAGCTCTTTGTCGCCGCCGAGGGCATGTACACCGGCCAGTTCGTCTACTGCGGTAAGAAAGCCAATCTCATGGTGGGTAATGTTCTCCCACTCAGGTCGATCCCTGAGGGAGCTGTTGTTTGCAACGTCGAACACCATGTCGGTGACCGAGGTGTCTTCGCCAGATCTTCTGGAGATTATGCGATTGTTATTAGCCACAACCCGGATAATGGCACCACCAGGTACACATATGCTTCTCATGATTTTCGATTGATTTTGATATTGTGGCCAATGGGGTTTCTTTTCGTATTTCCATTCAACATTGTTCACATGTATTTCCTTTTCTGTATTTTCTGTATGCAGGTTTCTTTAGCATATGAATTCTTCATTTCAGTGCTAATTTAAACCTTCTAATTGAAATGAATGAGATATTTTTGTTTTTAGGTTGGATAGGTGTGGATCTGTAGTGAATTCTGCCTAACCAGCTTTTTGTAACATGTTGTTTCACTTTGTTCTTCTAGTTGCTAATAAATGCATTAGATGTATGTACCAAGATATATGCTGTCTATGTCTCAACTGCTTTATAACAAGTTATAATCAGTTGTTAGATGGTTACTTGTGTGCTTTTGTTGACTTTATGCAAAATATCCGTGCTGCTGTCAGCCAGAAACAGATCAAGAAATTAGAATCAATTATCAATCCCTGAAGAAATATGCGCAACAATAGCCACATTTAATGAACTGTTTATGTTTGTAATTGGGTTAGACTCACAGTTAATCCCAAAATGAAGTATGTGCAAAGTAGCCCACTCTTTCCAGAAACATTGAACTGTGGAATCATTTTATTATTATCTATACCACATACTTAAATCCTCCTTTTCTAAATAATGGTTTCTCATTATATGTCTGAAAGGGGGAGAAATGTCATATGAGACTTTAAGGAGAAAATGGTTTTTTAAAGTTTAAGGAGAAATGGAAACTAATTTGGTGGTAAGGAAATTATTATTTGTGATAAGAAATTTCTATGGTTTAAGATATTAGGTTTTTTTATGTGTTTATATGTGTGTATTTTAGTATCCAGTCAAGTGAATGAAACTGAGATCTGTAACTTTCAATAAATGAGAAAAAATGGCAAGCCACAAATGCCAGTAACGTGTTCTTTTGGATTGCTCTTGTTCTCTTTACTTTCTGTTCCTTTAAAAGGTTTTGAGGAAAACCGAGTGAGGGTGTTCATCTCAATATTAGAGTGATTAGCTTGCAAGTGTGGGGTGAATTGCCCTGGTTATCCTATAGTACTTCCCAGACAATAGAGACCAAACAATAAGAGTGGATCTTGGGTCATTGGGTGTGTTGAAGGTGGATCATTGTTCCTTGTTAATTTGGGGATTAGTATTTTGGATTTCAAGTTCTTCTATCGTGGCACTTGGTCAGTGGTTTGGTGCCTAATTACTTTGTCAATTTGCTCTATTGCTTGCAAGTGATTGAAATTTTTGAAAGCAAGTGCCGTTGGATGTCTCTTGGTTGTGATTTTTGAAACTATTGTGTTTCCACCGGTGAAGAATGGCATGTAAATGATCTCTTGTTGGCCATTTGCTCTAAAAGCCAACCTTCATGTTGAAACAGAAAGCTGTCCTGTTCACTGGTTTGACAGTTCAATTAGGCAGCTTGCCTGTTGTAACAATCATAACCATCAAAAATGGGGGCATCCAATCAGCTTTTCATTACCACTTTTTTTTTATCAGTGAAAGATAATTATTTTAATAGCTCTCCATTACCACTTCAATTGGGTCAATGATGGTTTGGATATATTGCTGGTGGGGCATTAGCAAATTGATTGTCTATTGTGTAATATAATGTGAGAGATGGAGGTCATTATTGTGATTCTGACAATGAATTATTAACCGGAAAAGCATGCAATCTTATAACTGAAGGCTAGTTGGTGGCTGTCTTTGGAATGCCAAGGGTAGAGAATTATTCTTTATTCCCTGCTTTATACTTCATAGGGTAGGGATTTATTCAAAGCTGTTGGAATGTAGCCAATATGGATGTTACATGAAGAGATGGCCAAACAAGGTGTCTAGCATAGAGTTTGTGCCATCAGTGTGGAAGTCCCACCTTATGCAATTGTTTATGCCCTGCATGTACACAATACACACAGACATGCCTGTACAAGTTTGAATAAGTCATAAGTGTTAATCATCTTGTAACAATTTCTCCTTAAATGAATTCACTATAAGTATGCTTTTTGGCCTATCTACCAATATTTTTCCCTCTTCATTTTGGTTTTATAGTATAACCAACACTTGCTTGTACTCTAATAAAGTCTTGGTGTTAGCATTTTTTCCTTAAGCTTTTTGATCAGTCTTGTGGGAAGTACATGGGCAAGCATATAGCTGGCCTTTAATGGAGTTGATTGTTGATGGAAACATGTGGTTAGAAAAAATACATCATCGTTTATACTTAGCAATTGTTTGCTGAAGTTCATGCTTCAGCATTTATCAGCAATACCCTGGGGTTCTCCATGTTTGCTTGAGATACTCTTGGTGTTCCTACTACTGCCGGATGTATTTGGTTCATGTTTGCTTGAGATGGTTGTTTGATGCTTAAGTTCTGAATGTTTGCTTGGGCCAGTTGTTTATCGAATCTGATAACCTCGTGTTATCTTTAGGATCAAGCTCCCCTCTGGAACCAAGAAGGTTGTTCCAAGTGGGTGTCGAGCCATGATTGGCCAGGTTGCTGGTGGAGGCAGGACTGAGAAGCCACTCCTCAAGGCAGGGAACGCCTATCACAAGTACAGGGTCAAGAGGAACTGCTGGCCCAAGGTTCGTGGTGTTGCTATGAACCCTGTGGAGCATCCCCATGGTGGTGGTAACCACCAGCACATTGGTCATGCAAGTACAGTTCGTCGTGATGCTCCTCCCGGACAAAAGGTTGGTCTCATTGCCGCCAGGAGGACTGGTCGTCTTCGAGGTCAAGCTGCTGCAACTGCTGCCAAAGCTGAGAAAAGTGCTTAGTGAAATTATACGTCTGGTCCAGTTTTCATCATGTACTCTTTTTGTGCAATCTCAGACATCTCTATTTGTTTGTTCACTTGCTACCTTCTAATCAAGAGGGATATATTGAAGTTTTGTTCTAGTTTTAGACTTTTAGGAGTGAGATCTGGTCATTCAACATTGATTATTTCTACTACTATCCATTTTTGCAATCTTTATATTCTGTTTTGCTGACCTTCATGGCTTCATGTTTGATAACGTTTGCTTCAAAACTCAGAAGGACCGTTATTGTAGATGGCATCTCGAGATTGGAGAGCTATTGTGGATTTCTAAAGAAATAAAGATTGAGCTGCTTGTCCAAAATCCAAATCCATGCAGTGAGAGGAGTTTCTTAAATCTCAACTTTGAGAATTGAGATCCAGGCCTCGCTGGATAAATGATGCATCAAGCAATTGCGATTTGCTCCTCTCAGAATACACCTGGTAGTGCCTGCCGCGTATTACATTTGAATTCATGTTTATTGTTTCCAATGTTTGCCTTTTGGTAAGTTACTTACTTGGGTAAGTGCATTTATCCATGTTCTTTTAGCTATAGAAATCCATTATTGAAAGGGACAATTTTGTTCTATCCAATTGTTGGCAACTTTCTCCTTAGGTGGAAAAATTATTCTTCCACGTACCTAGATAAATTATTTGCCCCCCCCCCCCCACCTCTTAAAATCCAAAAAAACAAAAATGAAATAATTTAGTTGTCTAGATTCCTAAATTAGAAACCAATCATGAGATTGAAATTGTTAAATCTTTTGGTATTCAAATGTTTATTTTATTTATTTATTTGTATTTTAAAATAAATAAAAATTCAAAAGATAACTGGAGGCATGTGAATTTTTAAAGCCCAAACAAGTGGGTTTAATTTGCATGACAACCTCTAAATAATATGGGCTTCCATGAGTCCAAGGCCCAAATCTACATAAATGTCTTGATGGCCTAAGGATCCAAGTGTATTTAAGTCCAATTTGACCCATCTCCTATTGTAATAGGGTGGTCCTATTGGCAAAATCACTAACTCCTACATAATGGTGCATGTATAGGAGTTAATGCTAACCTAACACCCCACTCACAAGGGATTGGTTAGCTAAGTGGGTCAAGGTGGTAGTCCTAATCCTTGGCTATAAATAGCTTTGCATAGGAAGAAAGATGTCTTTTTTCTTCTTTTTGAGAGAATCGCACTACAAGAAGCTCTCAGACACTTAACACTGAATATTGCAAGCAACCACAAGCTCCTGCAACCTTCAGCAATTGCAAGATCAAGAGAGAAGAAAGAAGGGAAAAGCTTCTCCGTTCTCTACAACACTTGGATTCAAGCTCTCCAAAGAAGATTAAGCCATCGCAAAATGGCCCTTCTTAGAGAAGCATTCTTCATAACCGATCAAGTGCAAAGCCCGGAGTGAAGAAATCTACACCAAATCTCCCAAAGCACCAAAGTCAACGAAATCTACATCAACACTTCAAGAAGTACGAGAAACACGCCAACGGCCTTCGTTTTCACCAAATTTGACCGTCAATCAGAGGTTGCTCACGTCATCAAACAGAAATCAAAGAGAATTCATTCTCTTGTTTGTTTTCTTTATTACAAATTTATTTTTGTAATTTGTCTCCATATTTTGTGCTAATTGAAATACACAAAATTTGTGTCAACAATAACTTTTTGATATAAGATTGTATAGGTTTATAGATATATCAATTTCTTCTTAATTAAAAAGAAATCATAAAATTGTATCATTATCATGTAGAATATATTAAGTTCTTTTTTCTTATGTAACTTTATCTAGTTTTGAAATTTCATTAAAAAAACCATATGCCTAATTATTGTATCCAACCATAAAACATACATTGACACAATTTCTAAATGAATATATAATTACTATCTATATTTTATTTGCAAACATTACAAAAATGAAAAAGAAAATATTGAAGAACAAATTTCAATTGTTCTATGGATATTATAGATCATCCATATATATTCAACATATTCTTGGCCATATCACAAGAAAATATAAATAATTATTTTTATTTATTTAATTTCAAAAATTAAAATAATAGATATTGAAGAAATTTCAATTGTTATATAGATATAATAAATCGCCATTCGATCCCCAACATATTCAATCTTTAAGTAAATAATAAAAAATAACTAATTAATTATTATTTATATTTTAATTCTAATAATCACAACAATAAAAAAAAATAAATATTGAATAAGAAATTTCAATTGTTTTATGGATATGATCATATGATAGAACATCCACAAATTTACAACATACTCAATCTTTATGGGTAAATTAAATTATATAAAATTTTCCTTTGTGGTTATTTTACATTTTCCCCGAACTTCTTAAAAAATCCATAAATCTATTTATAATACCAAAAAAATCTATGATTTTGAACACAAAAAATGTAGATCAAAATTTATTTGACCATTCTAAAGCATTTAAATAAAAAACACAAGAAATAAAAATATATATGAAAAAAATATAAAAAAAAAAACCATTTTCTCAATATTTTCATAATTTTGAAAACTATTCACAAAACTTGATAATTAACACTTGTTTTGTGTGTGTTTGTTTGTAAATCTCACAATTTGCGAATGGGGTTTATTGTTTTAGAGGCTTTTTGGGCTGAAAGAAGGCTTCTTTTTGGGGTTGGAAGCCTTCCTTCGGGAATTCATAGCGTATCCATTGATACGCCACTCCAATAGGGGTGCAACTTGGGTGGGTCCAACCTGAGCCCAAACTTACTAGGCCCGAAACTTTACATGGGTTGGGCTTGGATTTTGGTCCTTGGGTTGGGCTTGGGCTCAAGAAGTCGGGCTTTTGTATTTTTTGGGCTAGGCCTGGGCCTATTCCTTTGGTAGCCCAAACATGGCCGAACTATACATATTCATACATACATATGTATATATAGGTAAATATATATGTGTATATGTATACTTTTAGAATGATTTCATTGACCAACCCGAGCCCGAGCCCAATCCAAATACATCAAATTACAATGTGGGTTGGAAAAATTAGGCTTGACCTTGGGCTCAGCCTAGGCTCGGGCCTTAAGCTTAAATTTTAGGGTCGGACCTAGGTTGACCATAAACCCAGCCCAACCCGCCCGGCTTACACCCCTAACTTCCAATATTCACTTATATGCTACCAATATGAAGTGGTACAATGGAAAATTTAAGAAACACTAATTCCTTATATTAGTTATTCAATGATACGATACAATATGCCTTGTATAAGGAGTATGTAGGATTGTCAATGGGTTGGGTGTAGGTAGAACTGAAATCAACCCAACAAGAAATACTCAGCACCTGAAACTGAATTAGGCCCGATATGGGTATGCAATGAACCAAAACGATCAGTTCTTTTATATATAGGGTTCCAAATTAATAGTAATTAGGACAATATATCAAAAACCGGAAATGAACCATTTAGAACCAAAATTGACCCAATCAATTTGGATCCCTCAAATTGAACCCGACCCATTGACAACCCATTGACAACCCAAGGAGTATCATGTCCAAATTTTAAACCTTAATCGCAAATGGAAGTTCATAGCTAAGTGTCACAACCCCAAAAGTATAGGTAGCAATCTTTAATTTACCCAAAAAAATTTCTATTCATCCCCCCATGGGTTTCTTTACTACTTGATGCAAGAAAACAGGTCATGAAGCTTACATCTATTAACTTGTAAACGTATTTATAGGCTTTAGGGTGTTCCTAATTTTACTGAGGTAACTCCATTCTCTTGATCCTATTTGGAGACAGAAATTAGTCAAATAACTCCTTTTCTTTACGCCATTGTTTCTTTGCAACTGTCAAACAAATATTAGGGTTTCAGGAATTAGAGTATAATATGGTTATATAGTCGTGCATCTCTTTTTTCTAACCAGAATCGTAGTATAAGGATATAACATGGAAAGCAAGCTCTAGCCATCTCTTGTGGACGTTCAATCAAAGGTCTTATTATCACATATCAGCAATTAACTCTATTAACTCTGATGCTACCAGCTTAATATATATAAAATTTTATATTTAATTTATATTATTTAATTTTATTATTATTATATATATAATTGTATACATCAAAATGCATATAAAATAAAATTTTAAAACTTTTTTTGTTTATTTTGTTAATTTATTTGATTTTTTTATTTTTTTTAAATTATATCTTTCATGGTTTGACTTGGCCCAAAGCTCAACTTACAGACCTGCCCAGTCCATGGCACGACATGGGCCTGCCTGGGCTCGGGCCATGGGTCATGCCGGGCTAACCCTCAGAGTATCTTAGGAAAATGAAACACAGCCCGGCTCAGCCCGCGGGCCAGCATGACACGGCCCGCCAAAAGCACGAGCCTCCCATAGGCCGTGCTGTGCCAGCACTGCCACCTAAAAGAAAAAATGCGTATAAACCGATTGGTTGGCCTCCTCATAAATCAAATAATTGGGCACCTGGCTCCGAGCTTCAAACCTCTAGACTAGTGACTACACAATTTATGTAAGTGTTTGATATCAATGCAGTTAGCGCTTCCTCCGTGTTAAAGTCATGTAGATGTTTTTTTTTTTTTTTTCCTGTTATCTATTTTTTTATTTGATTGAGTGTTTTTCAAGTGTTCTTAAACAGTTTGAAGTAATATTCATACCTTAGTGAAAACATTTTTTAAAATATATCAAAATGATGTTTTTAAAGGAAGCATTTTCTCCTTTTTGCCTGTACAGCCTCTAATGACACCTTACGCTAAATAACATTAGAAAATGTGCACAAAACACGGAATACTTTAACAAATCTCAAGGCATTGCTGCATTGATATCAAATATGATATATGTAGAAGTGGTAATTGGGCGGATTGGGTTGGGTTGGGTTGGGTTTGGTTTGGAATCCAATTCATCTAATCCGTCAATCCATTAATAATTCAGTTATATAAAATAATGGATTGGATTCAACCCAAACCCACCTTAACCCAATTCAACCCGCCCAAACCCATTAATTTTATATATATATATATATATATATAACAAAAAACTAATTCTCACTTGACAAATAAATTGGTCATAGCTTGGTGGTAATAGTAGTTGTTATTTACACAAGTGGTGAATGTTCAAATCATAGCATGCTATTTTTACACAAGTGGTGAAGCCAATTGATTATGTTTGGGTTTTGGGTTTGACCGAACAACTTAGGTTCAAACCGGTCAGACTTTGAACTATCTAATTGGATTGTTTTCAAGCTAATCGCATTAAGACTGGTTGAACCATTTGGATTCGGATCAGTCCGGTCAGACTAGACCAGACCGGTTTAGCCAATGGTGGATTAACTTGGACCGGCCCATATCATGTTGTGCACCAGTTTGAGATTGAATCGGGTCAATGGAAGTAAATCAAGCCAGTCCAAATTTGGGTATGGTTCACAAATACGGGTCGAGTGATGATCCGCTCTGGTCAAAGCAAGCGGGCTAGATCGTATCGAGCCTGGGTCGAAACAGTCCATCCGGGCCTGCTTTGGATTTGGGTTGCCCCATATTGGCCTGATCTGAATCGGGTTGGATTCGGACTGGACTGACCAACCCAAACGAACCAAACTGAGGTGATTAGGTCTGTTAATATTTAGACCAAGTTGAATTGGTTCGCACTTGGGTCGGGTTGATTTGGGTGAAGTGTGTTAATTCGAGACAAAACTAATTTTAGTCAATAATTAATAGAAAATTAATACATTAATTATAAATTATTTCACTCGAATAAAGAAAATTAAAAAAAAACTAAAGAATTAATACTTGTATCTTTAGTAGTTAACTCAATGGTTATCTACAACCTAACCCAACCCGACCCAACCCATTTAAATTGACCCAATGGATGATCAACCCATTTCCGTCCCGCATGGGCGTATTAGGTGGATTAGATATTGAATGGATTGGGTAAGTTCAACGGGTTGGGTAAGGAATTGCCACTCCTAGATATATGTTGGGCTTGTATTCACAATTTCACATCAAAAACTTTCCCCACCTCTACATATATGTTAACGCATCAGCACAGAAAACAAGGCAGAATGGCCCTCGAACATGACATATGAAAAATTGAGTTGGGACCAAACATCGCCCCACACATTCCTTTCACCATTCTATAATTCATTAAGACTCAAAATCATTATTCTATTTTAAGAATAAAGCCCAATTTTGATTTAGGCCATGTTTGGGAGTGCTTATTCAAAATAACTGTTTATTTGGGCCATTAAGCAGTTATTGGTATTTTCAAAATAAGTGTTTATTTTAAAAATACGTGCTTATTTTTTAAGACCAAATTTCCAACTTCTTTTAGGTGCTTATACAATAAGCACTTATTCATTTTTTTTCCTTTCAAAATTATCCCTAGTTGAATTTTCAAATACCACTTATAAAATTATCCCTAGTTGAATTTTATAAAGTACTTTTGTAAAAGTTCTTTTATAAAAGTACTTCTATAAAGTATTTTCGTAAAAGTGCTTTTAAAAATACTTTTATAAAAATATTTATGAAATTATTTTTATAAAAGCACTTTTATAAAAGTAATTTTATGAAAGCACTTTTATAAAAGTACTTTTACAAAAGCACTTTTAAGAAAGTACTTTTATGAACACTTTTATAAAAGCACTTTTATGAAATTACTTTTGTGAAAGCACTTTTATGAAATCACTTTTACGTAAGCACTTTATAAAAGTACATTCTTAAAAGTGCTTTTGTAAAAGTACTTTTATAAAAGTGCTTTCACAAAAGTATTTTTATAAAAGTGCTTTTGTAAGTGTTTTCATAAAATTACTTTCATAAATGTGTTTTTATAAAAGTACTTTCATAAGAGTGTTTTTATAAAAGTAATTTAATAAAAGTGTTTTCAAAGAATATATTTTAAAATTTTGAAAGAAATTGAAGGACAAAATAGTCACAAATGCTTATTAGAGAAAAAGACTATCAAACGCCCAATATAAAAGTAAGAGATTATTTTAAAAAATAAGCACTTGAAAAAGTTGTGTGCCAAGTGCAAATAAGTGCTTATTCGAACAAACACTTGTTTTTAAGCACTTAGTATAATTAGTATAAGAGCATGAAGTAAGGATTAACCATGTGATATATATAATATTTGGATTTAAATTTTATGATTTATGCAAAATATAAGGCATGTGTCCACTTTATATGGTATAGATATTAAAAATTTAAAATTTCAACACCTAATATTACTTTTGGAAAATGCAAATAAAAGGTGAATAAAGAATAGAACCGGTATAGACTATAGAATTGAATAGATGGCCTATATAAAAATTCTTCTATTTGACAAATAGTTTGAATGGGCCACATTGCAACAAAATTCTCTACGAGCACATACTCTAAAAAGTAAAAACTACAGAACCGGGAACATCTTTCCATGAATTTTACATAAATGCATGGGAGATATTTTCATTATGTGATTGGATGTTATGTAAGCAAAGCTGGGAGATCCAGATTCAGCCACATCATACCATATATAGGAGTGATTATTGGTTGGGCCCTATGATAAAACCTATGACCTAGGGTTGGATGCTATGTAAGCAAAGTTTTTGCTTACAAGAGATCCAGGTTGGGTCACATCCTCCATTTGTAGGAGTGATTATGGGCCCGGCCCTATGGTAAAATCTATAGCATGGGCCTAAGCCCGGCTTGGCCTACCCCGTTCCAGGCCTAATGGTTCCATGCCTATGACTTTTATAAGCCCGGCTTGGCCTACCCCGTTCCAGGCCTAATGGTTCCAGGCCTATGACTTTTATGTATAATAAAATATTAAGTATATATACATGACTCCCTAATTCCACTAAAAGTAAAAGCTTTCTTTGTAAACTAGGACGCACTATAATTCTCAAATTCCACTAAACATAATAAACCAAAAATTATTAAAATAGTAAGTCATTTTTACTATAATAATTTTGAGAATTACTAAAATGCTAGTCAACTTGTTGATTAAGACTTTGACCACGATTTGCAGAACACAAAATCTAGCCAACTTAAAGTCTTTAGTTGAGGCGTTTTCACATGTTGGATTGACCTCAAATTCTACGGTATTTGAGTACTGTAACTGTAATGCCACTAAATTTCACTTGGATCAAACAAAGCTTGACTAATCAAACAATCAATTATATATTTACATCATTATCCCACATATCACACACACTATTGTTTCAAAAGGCTTAAGCCTTGAGGTGAGGCACCCAGATTTTACCTCACATCAGAATGAAGTATAAACAAAAGCCTATATATATTATGCATATTTATAGTTCAAAATATATGGTAGAAGCACTACTATAATTATGGGCCAAATAAAATGAGTAAAAATGAAAAATAAATAGGGAAAATCAAGTTCTATTAGTTTCCCTTATGGCTCAATTTGGAAAGAGTACAAATGCAAATATGTATAGTGCAAATGCATACAAAAGATAAGATTTTGTACTCTACATATTTGCATTTGTACTCCTTCCAAACTGGGCCTATGCTGTGTTTGGAAACAATGCAAATAGAGTATAAATCCCGATTCAGGGTAAATTTGCACTTTGATTCACTTTTTCTTGTGTTTGGCAACATTATGGGGGTGTTATGTAGCGTAGATGAGAAATTGGGTGGTGTGTCTTAATCCACACCACAAGAAACACACCACACCCCAACAGGGTAGTTGTTTTAGAATATGAACAAAAATGTATAGACCAATCCACACCACACCTTTATGGGCGTTTTACAAAGTGTGATGCATTTCAGTCCACACCTTGTATTTGATTCCATGCATCTCAACTACAATATTTAAGATAACATATGCCATTAATCATTAAAAAACAATGTTTTATTTTTTAGTAATATACGCAATATAATAATAATAATAAATTGCTAAGAATTTTAATAATTAATAAAATTAATAATATTTGATAATATTAACAAAAATATTAATAACATTTAATAATAAGTAATAATATCAATAATAATTAATAATGATGCACGATCTGGTCGGTCTTAGCTACCGGTAACCTTGCCTCTGACGGAGTTGAAGATGCCTGAAACAATGAAGAAATTGGAGATTTTCGGGGAGGAACCTGGTGGGAATACTCCAAAGCTCAAATTAATACTCTTAAGAAGGCAAGGGAAAATAAGAGATTTCAAGACCAAAAAGCACAAATATCACATACCTCTTTCTCTGGGGGAAGAAGGTCTTTTATAACCACCTGGTGCACTCACTCCCAAGTTTCAGCCAAGTTAGGTATAACCGCCTCTGTGGGGGGCAGACATAACCGCCACTGCCCTCTTTGTCAGGGTCGTCTCTGCCACAACTGAGATGGCGGTAGCAGGTGGCCGTTACAGCGTGATTGCCATCTGTCAGATCCAGACCAGTCAGGTGTGCTACCTCAGAGTATGGACCTGTCAGGTACGGTTTCACAGTTGCGCGACCTGGAGCCGAGGCGCCGAAGTGGTGCGCGAGGTGAAGTCTTGAGTTTGAATGGGTGTCCTACTGTCCCGAGATGCCGGCATATGGTCCGGACTGACCCAAGGTGGGCTAGTCCAGGTTTTGCCCCTCGCGGGCTTCTCTGTTAACCTCGGGATTCTTAGGGAGGGCTCGGGTTTCACCTCCCAGGAAGTGTGGGTTCCTTTTGGGGAGCTCGGGCCTCTTCTTGGGGAGCTCGGGAGCTCGGGCCTCTTCTTGGGATATGGCTCTACTATGTCGTCGTGCCAAGCTGGCGTTCCTACCAGGTCACCCCGTTTTCTTCCACGTGTCGCACAGCCAAGGGGTCGGGCCGAATCTACATCCATCAATTAATATTAATAAAATTAATATTCAAAACTTAATATTTGAAACTTAATTATTAATATTCAAAATAATATTTGAAACTTAATTATTAATAAACATAAGGTGACTAGAGAAGCAACGACGACTGGAGAAGCAATTCGACGATGCTCTATGAAATACTACAACGGTAAAAAAAAAATAGGGTTAGATAGGATAAATATCATATGTGAAACACAGGATCAATGCTCAAACAAATAATTAGGGGTTGCGTGGTTTGATCCACGAGAAAAACCCGTGGACGAGATTTTGGCCCATGGTGTGGACCAATCCACGAGATAGCATGGATTGATCCACGCCACAAGCGAAACGAATATATGTTTAGGTGTTGCATGTTCCCAAACGGAATATCTCGTGGACATTTCATGAGCCCGAACACCACCTACATTTATGCATTGACAAATGACAGACCAATGCATATTTACATTGATAATAAGATGTAAAATTACATCAATAAAAAAGAAGTAATTTTGCATTTAAGTGGGCTTTTAATAAAAAAAAAGCATGTGCTTTATTGGAATTCATGTTTGCATCCATTACAGCTAAAAGTTTGTTTGGTAAGAAGGTAAATTTGTCAGTGCAAAACTAACCCAATTTTGCAATTATATGAACCATTTTACACTCTACATATTTGCATTCACACTTATTTGCATTGTCTCCAAATGCAACCTTAATGTTTTAGAAAGTTCTATATGCAAAAGGGCCAATAAAGTTCTTAATTAGTTTCCCTTGGATAAGTTAAGAATTTTCTTTTCTTATTATTTTAAATCAGCATCCTAAGTTTGTTATTTTTCTCATTTCTTTTCCTAATGGATTTTTTCTTTTTATTTATTATTTTCATAGATCAAATCAACCAAGTCATTTCCTTTGCATTTTGAAATGTGAAATGTAAAATGCTTATAATTATTAGTTTATTAGTTATTATTTTATTTAATACTTCAATGTTAAAACACATTGCTTATAAACTTCTATTTTATGAATATTTGTACCTTCTATCATTCTAATTTGGTATATTATATGCTATTTTTATAAACTTTAATTAATCTTTTTCTTAATCTTTGAGGCATATGCCTTGGAATGACTTGAGGCTTATACATCACCTTTTTAGGTCATTGCACCTCAAATTCTATTCAAAAAAAGGACATGCATCACCATTGTGACCTTGGTGTGCAAATCAATCTGCAGCTAGATTTTCTTCTCTCCAATTGTGTGAAATATCTCAAGACCTCGAGCAACATTCTTGCATTCCTCTAAAAGAAGTTGGCTCAGTTTGAAAAGAGTACAAATGCAAATATGTACAACTTAAAAACATACAAAATAACAAAATATAAGATTTTGCACTCAACATATTTGCATTTGTACTCCTTCCAAACTCAGCCTTACATCTCGACAGTGAATCTTCATTTCCAATGAGGCTAACTCAATTTGGTTTCTTTTCAAAACTTTCAATTGAGGAAAATGAAGATGATACTTTCGCGTAACTAGATTTGGATGTTAATTTCTATTGATTTCTTGTATTTTTACCCTTGCATGCATAATTGTCACAATTCTCCACAATGGAGAGATTTCAGATTAATTGACCAATCAACCACCCCGGGATGAATTTTAATAATTACCACCTAACTGCTTACCAGATATTGGTATTGGTTACAAGTTTTTCAAGTAGGGCGTTTTCTAAAACCAACCCATGCATTACATATAAAGTCAATCTCAACCTGATTTCTTGCAGCTTAGGTCAAGGTTATGTCAACCCAAATTCAAATTAGAACCTGATCCGTTTAAGAGTGATCCGAATTTGATATGCTTAATTATAATTGGATCATACATGGATTCATCCATATCCTATTTGTTATTATCAAATAATTTAAATATGCATACTTTTATATATATATGTGTAAAATTTATATTGTATCCATTAATAAAGTTGGTTTTAACATTGTATTAATAATAATAATAATAATAATTTTTTTTGACACCAAAAGGTAAACAAATTTAAATTGAACTTCTAGGGTACAATCAATCTGAAGGGCATCATGAATAAAGCTAGGGGCAACAGGCCAAGCTCATACAAACTATTTTTCAATTCATTGGATAATTATCAAAATCATTTTCATTCATAATTTACTAATAATATATAATATTTTGATCATTTTCGTTTAATTTATTAATACTATTTAATATTTGGTTTCAAACTGAATCCAATCTAAATCTCGTGGATGAGATCGAATTTGAATCCGAATACTAATGAATCAAACTTGTACCAGGTATATTTTAACCCAATCCATTTGTAACCATGGCCTTGTCCTTGCTCTCTTAGGGAGAATACCGTCCCAACCTTAGGGCAACTTTGGTATGGAAGAAAACGAAGAGTTCAGAAAAGGTTTTTAATCAATTTTATTTAGTTGAAGTTCATTTAACAAAACAAACACAGCCTAAAAGGATTCAAAAAAGAAACAAAAAAAAAAAAACAAACAGGAGGGGGGATAAGCATTGACCATTACTGGTGGGAGATTGGCTCTTATAAGGGCAAATTTGTGCCCACATCATTCTATAAGGGCAAATTGGCTTCTATAAGTTCTCCCTGGCTCCCCCTATTCACTAGGCAGAGTTGGTGGGAATGTGACGTTGAATATGAATCTGCTGAACTAGCGAGTCAGTGAGTTTTTGAACGTCCAATCATAGGTCTTATCCTTATCACTTATCGCAATAAACCTTCTGATCTTTTTTTCTTTTTTGTATTATAAACACTCTGATTTTACCATGGTTAATGGTTCATGGGATTTTGCGACTTAAGCTGCCAGCCAATGAATTAAGAAAAAAAAATGTCTAACCAGGATGACCGGCTTCTTAATAAATCAAATAATTGGGCACCTCTGGTCCAAAGTCCAAACCTGTGGTGTTCGAATTAAAATTTTCCCAATATCGAGGTATTTTCTGTTTTTCCACAATGGTAGAGGGTCTGCCATTCAGGCCGTGTAGGAAAGAAGGCTCAAGGCTGAACGACCCTTTAGTACCCAACCATCCAACATCACCCATATGTTCCTTTTTCTGTTCAATAATTCATTGATCGACCCTTTCTTATACGTACACCCATTTTTTTGGGGTATTCATAGACCCTTAGTGGTGCACCACTAATAACCCCCTCCCCCCTCCCCAATGTCGATCGGTGATTGAGAGAATTGTATCCGCGTTTATGCTGGAACCAACCAGTTAGAACACCAAAATCCTTGCTGCTTTGTTCTAAGAATAAAGTCTTTTTTTTTTTAATTTACTATTAAAAATTAAAACTTTCAACAGCCAATATTGCATTTGGAAAATGCAAATAAAAGGTGAATGAGGTACAGGGCTATAGGCTTAAACAATAGCATCGATGCTCTGGGTTGTAAGTGCCACTTTTTGAGAAATGATATTTTTTTTTTTTTTTGAAAACGTTGCTGTCAGGACGTTTCCTAGAGCAATAGTAATACCTTTTGTTTGGTATAAGTGCTCTATATCTGTTTTCAGTACTGATATCCATTATCCAGTGCTTCTATCCAACGGTGAAAAAAAAACACCTATTTCATCCTATGGTCCCAATTGTTGAATAGACTATAGAAAAAAGAAATTCAAGAAATAATGAGGAAAGTGGAAAATAATCTAAAAATTACATGGAAAAAAAAACAAAAAAAAAGCATACATTAATATAGAAAATTTTTAGACAAATGGAAAAATATAGAACAAAATATGAAAATCAGAAAATTGAATGAAATTGCATGGAAAAGGCGGAGAGAAGCATTTTACGATATGGTGCATTGCGATGCACCATATCAATTCTAATAACATCCACGTTGGATGCCATGTCACTGCCACATCATGTCCCCGTTGGCAGCAAGAAGCTCCAAATTGAGAAAACGTTGAATTCGGCATTTCCCCAGGCCACACCTTCTCGATTTCCAAGGCATGGTTTGGGGCATCGTTTTTTTATGAAAAAATGGTTTCAAACATTTTACTATTTTCTGGAGCACTGATTTTTCCAATGTGGCGCTGATATGTCACCGTTTTCTGGAGCAACGACATCAGTGCCAAACACTGCCAAATTGTGTATCATAGATGAGAGATCCACTACTTGATAGACAGTTTGAATTGGCCACATCATACCTCTACATGTATGAGTGATCATGGACCCAGCTGGTTTGGACTCAAGATCTTGTGATAAGGGTTATAGCTTGGGCCTACGCTTGGCTCAATTGAAGATCCAAGTCTGAAACTTAAGTCCGACCCCAAGCTTTTTGGTTTCGAGCCTAGGACTTTTATGTATGAAATATTATGTGCATACAATATTTTATATTATATTATTATATGCTATATAATATGTGAATAAATTTTATTTTATACACTACAATATAAAATGTTATATTATATAGGCCCAAGCTGATCTTAGGAATCCGTCTTTTTAATATGAGCTTGGGCCCAAAAACAAAACCTAAGCCCAAGCCTAGAATTTCTGGACCAAACTTTTTTGAGTTTGGATGAAAATGATCATCCCCATCCACATGGCTGAGAAATGGTGAATCATGTAGGAAGATAGCTATTTGACCATATTAGGAAAACTTTTTTCCTGTATATAAGGGCATGCAATTTTTTTAACCCATCATTGGTCTAGTTAGGCTTAGGGGTTAAGTTGAGCTGAATATTTGGTGATTTGAGCTCAGCTTAATAGAAAAAATGAGGCTCAATTTTGAACTTGAATTCGACTCAACTCAAATGCTCATATGTTTTAGCTAGATAGTGAACCAAGATTGATATAATATACATACACATAATTAAAAAATATTTATTATTATATATATGAAAACTAAAATATTATATAATATAAGTCCAATTAGACTTGAGAATTTCATGAATCGGGTTTTATTGGGTCTGAGCTTGGCTTAATTAGCAAATGAATCTATATATTGGGCTTGAGTTCAATTCAAAGATTGGTTTAGAACAATCCAAATCAAGTTTTTAACAAGTCAAGCTCAAAGTTTTTCACAGGGATTTGAAGTTGTTAGATAGAACATTTATTGAATTTACCTAAATGAACAAGGAATTAGTCTTAGATTCTAAGGGCTGGTTAGGGTTGGGCCCCACTCATTTACCTTGATGGGTGCTTTGAAGTTCCACCCACATCCAACCCATCCAATCGCAAATACCTTATTAGCACAAGCTGCTTTTAAAAGTGTATTTTTAAGATTTCTAGTTCTTTACGTATAAACTAATAGAGAAAATAACTTTATTTTCCTTTTTAATTATTGAGATTCAAACTTATTCCTTTTATATTGCAAAAAAATGTGCTTAAGATGAAATCAATAATCAAGTTAAAAAACAATTTCAAAATTGAATTGATGAAGATAACCAAAGGCTCATGTTAAGTTTTTTTTTTTTGAACCAAAAGAATCCATGAAACAAATCCACATTAAATTAATAAAAGAATAGAGAAAAACCTAGGGTGAGCAAGAAAAACCAAACCGAATCGATGAGACTGAACTGAAATTTCTGGTTAACCAAACCGATCGGTTCGGTTTTAATTCATTATTTTAAAAAAAACAGAAGGTATTAGTTCGGATTTGGTTAACAAACATAGAAAACCAACAGCTAACCAAACTGATTGATATACATATATTTCTATATATTATATGTATATTATATATTTTATATTTTCTATATATTATAAAATAATAAATATGCATTACATATATAAACATATATATGTATATATATATATATATTTATAATATATTATTTATTTATTTAAAATATAATAGTTTATATATATCTAGTTTTTATTATATATTTATATATTTTTATAATAATACTATAAATATAAAAAACTGAAAAGTCGACGATCAATCGATCAGTTTCGATTCGGCTTTAGTTACCAGTTTTTATGGTTCAGTTAACCGAATTGTGAGCATCCCTAGAAAAACCTAATAGCCCATGGACAAGAGAAGTAGTTTCTTTAGACTTTTACATAAGAGAAAATTGGTTCACCCCATGTTTGGCCCTTAACCTAACCCAATCCATCTTATTAATACACCTACTTTATTAGATAGAGCCAAAAGAGATTAAAAGAGAATTAAGAGAAAATGAGGGATTTAATGAGGAGTGAGATGTTACAAACATTGACTATTAAGGTGAGAGAGAGAGAAAGAAGAATGATGTTATTATAGACTAAATATGGATTTTATGAGAGACAATGAAGACCAATGAGGGTTTTAATTTTGTCTTATTATATTTTTAATGGTATCATAGAAAAATAAATATACACACGTGCTGAATAAATATGGCTGATCTGAACCATCTTCTTTACAGTTTCCCGGTTCGCATTGCCTAATTTACTAACTAATGATCCAGTAATTGAGATGGTCACTTGGCGTCCCTTTAAATGTAGAGGTGGGAGATTAGATCCCTGTACGTGTAAGTTCTGCATGGTAAAGTTAATAGATTTCTCATGCACCCTAATATGTGATACCCCCCCCCCCTCCTCTCAATAAAATAATAATAATAATAATAAGGTCTAATTTTATTGGTATCTTCCACACATAATCGTATATGAGCTTCCTGCATAACCTACCTATTTATGGATGTACCATCCGTTATGTAGGGGACCTCTGCATTTGCTATCTGTGCCATCTTTCAACTAACAACGGCATGTGGCTTAATTTTTAGGGAGAATGACTGTTCAACTCACCTTAGAATTCTTAGCTCCATCGTCCAGGTAGGGTGAATCCTGACCATGAATTGATGCCAAATTCATGAACAGGATGCGGTTTATAGGGGTCTAATAGACTATGAGGGGTTGTAATTTCAAAATTCTGCAATGGACTTCAACTTCTCGCTAATTTTTATTAGTGCATTCCACAAGTAACATTGTTTGTTTATAAATGCGTAAATGGCAAAGTGTCTCGGATAGAAAATATTTTTACTGAATTGAGGGTGACCATTATAGATTGTTTTAGGCTGTGTTTGGTTTGATTGAAAATAAGATATTTTCTACCAAGCCAAACATAGCCTTAGGGAAGCCAAGTAGCAAGCCCTCTGTGGAGGTTCATCACATGTACACCTGAATGTCATGTGGGCAATAAAGCCTTACAATTAGTATAGAAAGGTCCTCTTTGTGCCAAGACAAACTGCATGGAAGATTTGAGTTGGCTGCCATCCAACTAAGTAAAAAGTAAATAAGTATTTTCTGAGGTAAGGAAAGCTACAAGTTGGTACTGCAGTGAGCATTTAAAATTGGAATTCTTAAAGATATATATGTAAAATAAATAAAACAAATATGAGAAATGAGAAAAAAAGCAAGAGCAAACTGTTTTTTATTATTTATAATTTAAATTAAATAATTTCATGTATAAACTATTCAGTACTTAATCAATCAGTCAAGGATACCACCAAACAAAACAATAAATAAATAAATAGATAAATTGCACATCATGTTCAGGCTTTTGGCAGTACTAATTAAGCCCGTTATGCTGTGTACCGTTTGGTTGTAGCCATCTTTTAACTTAGGGGCAATATATTAAATAGCATAGGCACTAGGGGAGACCACTTCCAGACTGGCCCATGTGACCGAGAAGTTTCTAAGATCTAGGCTTAGGGTTTTACATAAAAGCCCAGCCTGGCCTCGGCATACACTAGGCCTGGATGTAGGACAACCCCAATCTGGGCTAGCAATCTCAAGGCCCACCTATGATAGCCAGTCATCTTTCCCATATAAAACGGTTGATTTGGAGTATGAGAGCGGAAAGCAGCATAAGTTCAGCAGAACCTGACTAGGGATCAGCATCACGCTAGGCTGGCTTCTTTGTGGGCCCTTGATTATTTAATATTTTTCTTTTTTTAAAGCACTTTTTCTTGACAAAGGTTAGACTCATGATAACCGTTGAATGACTCATTGCTTGGTTACCAAAAAAAAAAAAAAAAAGACTCATTGCTTTGTCATTTAGTTAGTGTATAAAAATAGTAATATGTCATTGGGCAGTATAGATTTTTCCTAAAATATTGAGACATAAAGTTAATTTCAACATGCCATTGGAAAATTTTATATTAGTACCTTATATTTGTACTTTGTGTCTAGTATCACTTTTGGTTTTTGAATTTTAAATTGGGTACTTAAATTTTAAAAACATGTTAATTTAGCACCTACCGTTAACCAGCCAGTTATATGTATCACATGACATCACATGTAACTTAAAACTTTTGAAAATGTCAAAATTGTCCTTCAAAATAACACTATTCGTCATCTTCTCAAATGAAAAACACTACAAACCAGCAGCGGCAACCCTTATTATTGTTGCATTAACAAATAGAAATGCATTGTTTTCTATATTATCATTGAGTTATAAACAAAAAGCTCATTTGCCTACTTAAGGTTTTAAAATTATCTATTTTCCATTGTTATAAGAATTTCTATGACCATGGTCAGAAATTTCATTCAATGGATTAAATGATTTCAGTCATTTCACCAGCCTCAAAATAATGTGCTAATGAAACTACAAGTTTATATAATAGGGTAAATCTATAATTCCCGAAAGTCTGCCTCTGTTGGCTCATAAAACTTTACTAAGGAGTAGTCTACTAGGTTGTATGATAAGCCGAAGGTGGTGTATTATTTATTGATGTTTTGGTTCCAACAGTATTTAGTCCAAGTAATAAAACAAGTAGGTTTGGACTTATGTAATGACCTATGCCTAAAAAGGCAAATTAAGAGAGAAAATTTGACTCTAAAAAAGAGTTAATGTTATCAGTTTAGGGTTTGACCTAAACCAACCAATTCCAAATTGGTACACAGACGTCTAGATGATATTTCCACTTTAGGATCCAGGGAAGGTGATAGGTCTTGAAAAACTCGAATTGCTTTACATGCTCATGCTCCAAATCGATCCTTCATTGACCAAATTTTGTATATTTGTCCAATAATTCTTTCTTGGGAAATATATCATTGGATGCTCCCCAAGTTGTCCACCAAACATAGACCCAGTTTGGATATGGGCCTTGTATATTTGTACAAGTTCTGCATTATCTATTGACCAACTATCCAACAATCTCACATCTTTCCATGTGATCTGCCTAAGCATTGGTCTGGAACAAGGTAACTATTCCCTTAGTTCCTGTAATCCTGGTATTAAGAAAAATAGTATTTATAGTTTTAAAGTATACTCTCTAAACTAAAGCTACATTTTCAGATATTGGTTTCATGTCGAAACCTTGGGTATGCAACCACAGATTTAAGGCTTCATGTATCCCTGGGTCCGTTATTGAAATTGTGAAATTAGGGAAAGCATTAAAATATATGGGTCCTTGATGAAAGCTTCCTTTGATTACTCCACAGACAAGGGTTGTCGTTTGGAGACCTAGTTTGGTTAAAGGTTTTATGGCTACCTATATTAAGTCGAAATGAATGAAATTACAATAAGCTTTCTTTCTATAAGCCTCTATTGTTTTCTATCTATAAGATGGAAATCTTCAGATTCATTTCCTAGGGCAACATCTATTTTTACCATTCTTATGTTGAAGTTTGTTTTTAGACTAAAAATTCTTTTTTTATAGATTTTGGATGGTGCTACCTTAGGGATGGTCCAGTTTTGGAGTGATTTTTTTATATTAGTATAGTTTACTTCTTCCATATTCTTTATAGACATAGATTTAGTAAGAGAAGAACTTGTGCTACATTCCTCAAACATATCTTCAATATTAGACACTGACTTAAACAATCTTCTCATCTTATCCTTCTACTTCATTGTAAACAATCAGTCAACTTCAATGGCCTTTCTCAATTTGAGTTTGAGTGTTTGTGTCTTTCGAAGTTTCCATTGTTCAAATAATTCTTTGTAAGTGTTTTCTCGTGCATTATAATTTGCAATATATTATTTCCTTTTATATAACCTGGTTTATTTTTATTTTTGCATCCATATCTTGTTGCATCTTCATCAGAACTTGCTTCCGCAATCTTGTTTAAACTCACTTGTTCCCTTTTTATGTGTGGAAAGATGTGAGACAGTTGGATAATTGGTCAATAGCTAATGCAGAACCTCCAAGACCTGTAGAGTCCAGTGAATTAGAATCAGTTTTCAATGAACACGATGGGTATGCCGAGCTTAGGTTTAGAAGAGCATCTACTTCTTCGAAGTTGTCATATTATGAACATTTGGAGGTAAAATCTTCTTATTCTAGGAGATTAGTGGACTTGTCAAAACCACCTCTTCCCCCTCCTGGCATCATTTATGCTACTTATGAAACACCAATAAATAATACAAAACATTCGGCTTATCATACAACTTAGAAGACTACTTCAGTAAAGTCTTATGAGCCCATAGAGGCAGACTTTGAAATTAATGTCTTAAAAATTGAGGAAGAATTCCAAATAGATAAAGAACTTATCAAGTTAAATTTTAATTCACAACCGAAAAGAAAGAAATGGTTTTTTGAAAACTTTTCTAAGAGAGAAAGGGATAGTACAAGAGAGATATGGTATGAAGATATGCTAGAATTAAAAGAAAATATCCTCTTTTGAGACTAGTTGGTAAAACAAAAACAATTTAAAAACATAAAACCACCAAAAGAGGAATTAGATCTTTGTGTTACAGAGAGGTTATCTAGAGTATGGAAAACTGCTTCTACAAGTGGTGGAGGCCAGGGAGCCATGGCCCCCTATGCCTTAAAAATCCACGCAATTCCCATTTATATCCTATTTACATTTTGGTCCATCTATGTTTATTAACTTCTCCTTTCGCAAATCCATATTTATTAGATTTTGGCCCTCTTTAGAGTTCTAATTGTATTCACACAATACATTTGACATATTATAATCTACATTAGGGTTTGACTACGGTATCAAAAAGACACACAGCCAATCAATTGGCATCATAAATGAGATGATCAATTAGGTGGTGTTAATCACAATTCACGGGGTCCTTTGATTGGTCAAAGCTCTTCCGATACCATCTCTTTTTGTTATCATAGATTATACTTGTAGTTTTAAAGTGCATAAAGCCGAGAGCCAAACACCTTGTGGGTTAAATATGAGGCTTAAGCCTCAAACGTTGTGGGCGTGCACCTCACTACCTTTTACCTCAAATTTGTGAGGTGCACATATCATTCAATCAACCACTTAAAATGAAAAATGAAAATTTATGTAATAATTTTCAAACTTTAAGAAAATTTGATTATTTAATTAGTCATCAACAAAATCAATCAATTAACACTCAAATATCTCTCATGACATCCTTCTTAAACTACCAAAGAAAAAAAATCTATTTCTTTTTATCTCTTACACACCAAATAAAAGAGTTCTAATGTTTACATCTTAATCTACTGCATGTAAGAACAGAATCTCTACTTATATGTTCACCCATAACATGTGCTAAATAACATCCACCTATGTAAAACTAAAATAATAGTTAAATTTTATTTAAATAAAGAAGATAAATAAACAAAAAAATAAATACTAGTAATGCAATAAAAATTAGGCTCAGTTTAGAAAGAGCACAAATACAAATATGTACAGTACAAATAGATACAAAATAATACAAAAGGCCAAGTTTTGCACTCTACATATTTGTATTTGTGGTCCTGCCAAACTGAGCCTAAACAGAATTGCCAATCTCTTTTTTATTTAGCACCAACAAAGAAGTTTTGTAATGAAAATGATCATAAATTGGCTAATACTAAAAAAGATTATTTTTAAATAGCTAATATTAAATAAACAATTTATTTCTTTCGTGTATAGAATGTTATAAGAATAAAACAAAATACAAAATAAAACTTCAAAAAATGATCAAATTAAAAAGAATATATATAACATAAAGTAGATATGTATGAATTGGCTATGAAAGGAATAAATTGCATCTTAAAATGTACAAAGAGTCATTAGTCATTGATAATTTTAGTTTAATGTTCACACATAAAAATAAACCAAAATATGTAAATTAAGAAAGCAAATTATTTCATTTAAGTAAGGAAGGTTATTAGCACCAAACAAAATACAAAATAAATTTCAGAAGTATATGATTCATATTAATTAATATATATGCCATAAAAATAAATTATACTCTAAAATGCATAAATAAAATAAAATTATAGTAAATATATGATACATATATACAAGAATGGATACACATGTATATATATATATATATAGTATTTTACTATTTTCAATCACCTTGCCTCCACTTTTAGCCTTTTAAAATTCTATTTTTACTTCTATTTTGGATAGACATGGTTCTTGTGTTTAGAAAACTTTTTTAATGTTATAGATTTGTCCTTTTAACATCAAAAGTAATTGGATAATTACCGCAGGCTACAAAGTGATTGTTGTAAATTAAAAATGTCAATAAGGTGTCAGCTAGTCCACTGGTAAAGTTTATAGCTGATTGTAGCAGAAACCCGAGATCGAATCCCACCTGCACCCCAGTTGAAGGGGGTCTAGGGGTTTGGTGGAGGACTACCCTTGTTGTGTAACCCATTACCCTCCTCCTCCAAAATAAATAAATAAAATCTTAAATTGAATATTACCCATGTGACGTGCCCTGTCCTAGTCTAATAGAAAAAGGTCATTTACTAAAATACCTTTTAGTTTCATGGATTTACTAAAACCGATATAACCTGAGTGACTAACCCCCCAACTTGATCAGGCTGATTTGGTTGGCCAAACAACCTACAACTTAATCGAACCAACCACTGAAGAATAGTTTAATTTCCAATAATTATTAAAAATTTATAGCAAAAATACACAATAAATTAAATTTAAAAAGGTAAATAATATTAGTTTAAAATCCAATAATTATTGAAAATTTTCTATTAAATAACAAAAAAATATATATTCTTACATAATTATTGAAAATATATTTATCAGAAAAAAATAAATAATTACTAAAATACAATAAATTTTAATTTTAGTATAGATAAATATACAATAAATAAATATTAAGTTTATAAAATGATTATTAATAAACAATAATTATTTTGAAATTTATTTTATAGAATTATTAGTTGGTATAAATGAAATTAGTACAATGTTTAATTACTAGTTGAATTTAATAATCCATAAAACTATAGAACTATTAATACATAATTTTGTTATTTTAACTATTTAAAATCTAGTTTTGTTAAATATTTTGTTATTTAAAATATTTAGTTATTTAACTAAATATTTAAAATCTTAATCTATTTATTATAATTGAAAGTTATTCAATAACTATTTAAAATTTATTTAAAATATTAATTTTAATATTTTGTTATTTAAGATATTTAGTTACTGAAATATTTAAATAATATTTCATTTTTAATGTTAGATTTTTATTATTTGAATAACATTTAGATTGAATAATACAGAAAATCATAATTTATATTGTTTGTACATAATTTAGTGATGGATTTAGTAAAATATATATTTATTAATAATATGAATATTATTAAGTCGATTATAATTATTTTTTGTCTTTTGAATAAATATTTTAAAGTTATTATATAATTTTGTTAGATATTTAAATAATTCTTAAATTTTTTAATTCAAACTTTCTTTAGATAGATGTAGATAAAAGGTGTGGGAGAAGATAAATAAGAATTAGAGATAATTTATGAGAAAAACTCTCTACTAAATTAGAGATAACTTAAGAGAAAGTTGGGGGTAGTGGGGGAGGTTGTTTAGGAGAAATTTTAGGATATTAGATTATTTAGGTTATTGGATAGTGAGTGAGTGAGTGAGAGAGAGAGGAGAGAGATTTTAGGAATATTTTTTTGGAGAAAGTATATTTTCTAATTGGTAGTTTATAAATGACATGGATTAAAAAAAATAAAAAATTCAAAAAAAGGAGAAAATTTCTAGACTTCCTTATTTTACAATATATATATATATATAGATGGGGTTTGATTGTTTGTATTAGTTTGGTTTTCTAGCCCAGAATCGGAATCGGAAATCCAACCCCCCCAGCTAGGAAATGGGATTCCCATTCCAGAGTCTATCAAGAAGTAAAGAACTCGTGACAATCCATTTCAGAGCCTGTCAAGAAATAAAGAACTCATGACAATCCATTCCAGAGCCTGTCAAGAAGTAAAGAACTCGTGACAAAAACCCCAAAACCTAATATTAATAAAATAATATAAAATTAATAATAAGAGAATAATAATAAACCAATATATCAATAATAAAATAACAAAATATTAATAAAATAATAATTATATATTCAAAAATACTAATAGAGTAATAATAAAATAATAAATAGATTAATATAAAATTCAAACTTTTCAATTGATTCCGATTCGAAATCCAAATGAACCAAACAACAACAATCAGAATCTGATTCCAATTATTGGCTGAACCAAACAAACGTAAGGAATAAGTGATTCCATTCTGATTCCTGAGGATTTCGATTCCAATCCTATATGTGAACCAAATGGAACCTTATATTTGCATCCACTTGTATTAACCATGATTTGCACTTATTTGCATTAATTGACAATGCAAAATTCTCATAAAAAAATTTATGCAAAATTTGCACCACCTTCCTCTTATATCCTCTCTCTCTCATATAAAGTTATGACCACATTGTTGTTTTGCTTCTTAATTTACTCCACCCAAACAGCATGGCTTTCCTCCAAACCTTAATTCTTTTTCACATAAAGTGGAAACTACACCATTTTAGTTCTAAAATTTACTCCTCACAAATAGAAAGAAACAAGTCTACGTGTGAAAGCAAAAGCAAACCAGAATTTACACTTAGCTCATTTCCTACTCTCATGCATTTATGCCAATGCAAACAAACGGAGCTTCATTTGAGGTTAAAATTAGCCATCCAACGTGCCATTCAAAAAATACGGAGTTTAAATTGTACTAAATTGCTTTCTTCACTAAGGTTGTGTTTAATTGGTATCATTCTTCATGAAACCTTTAGGATTGATCAATAGAAATTGGTGAGAAATATGAGTTGTTATGTCACATAAGGGAGTTGCTTCAAACTAAATAATATATGTGGGGGACTGATCATTGCCGTTTAGAGTTGAAGGTCAAATTTGACATTTTATATAATAAGTAAAAACAACTTGTATTTATCAATCCAAAATGTTTTTTAATTATGTAACCTGGTATAACTCGTATTTCAAACCAATTTCTATCGATCAATCCCAAATGTTTCATGAAGAAATGACAATGTACCAAACACAACTAAGAGGAAGAATCAATTCAATTCAAGCCAATTCACTCTTAGTACTGTTTATTCTATTCCCAAATCCAACAAATCTTTAGGCTGTATTTGGTTGCAATGCAAATAAATTTGCTTTGATGCAAAACCATGGCAATGCAAATGATTTGGATGTAAATTTTAATCTATTTTTATTTCAAGTTTTAGCTTATTTTATTTAGTTGGTAAATTAAAACATGAAGCAGAATAAAGTAAAATCCAAAATAAAATTAAACAAGAATTTACAATTTTTACATTTGCACTCCAATACATTTATATTAGTATAAATAAATTTGCACTGCAACCAAACACAACCTTATATTCATCATGATAACTCCTTCCTATCTTTGCATCACACATACAACTTTGCAATCTCCAAAGAATATTTGAGCTTTAGCGTGGTAGATGAATTCCATCTCAAATCAACTTTTTCCCCTCTCAAAAGAGGAGCTGCATAACCTAACCTCTCATGATCCATATCCCATCCAACTTGTCCTGTCTCTGCAACTTGCAATCCATCAACCCCGTATCACTAACACCATCAATTCCTAACATGACAAAAACCTACCATTAGATTTCCATTCGGCAGACCTACTCAAACCTTTTTCTTGGTAAATACCAACACTCCCTTCTGATTCTCCCCTACAAATATCCGATCCCATATCTATCAAGTATCAACAACCGATCAAGATCCCCTTGCTCTTGTAAATCCAACGGTTTGGAATGAAGCCACGTAAGCAAATGGTTCGCATCAACCGCGATTAATTCTTAATTACATAAAAAATGAATATTCTATCTAATAATCAGAAATTTGACTTGGATAAATCATGGTAATTAAACCAAGGAAGAAAGAAAGGAACCGGATGACCTAGGGTTAAAGCATAGGTGCTGGTGTATCTTTTTGCCTTTCCCTGTGATACAAGCTAGCAAATGCTTATAAAAAAGACATATTTATGTTGGTAGGACACTTTTGGTGTATCATCACACTAGACTCTGTACTTTTGGTGTTTATTTTTTTTTAATTTTTATAATGGTTGGGTTTAAGGAGAAATACAAATAAAATAAATAAAAAGTTGGGAAAAAAGAGAAGGGCTCACGCAGTCACGCGAGTGAAGTTGTGGATGTGGGTGAGCCACCGAGCCGACAGCTGGCTGTCGGAGACTGGGTGAAGCCCCTTCGTCCGATCGTCCTCCCCAAGCACGTGACAATTCCGAGTCCTCAATCAGAAACAACAATCTTTCATACACGGTTGCCCAGAAATTGAATGGCTGTTTGATGGCAAGTTGGCTATCAATAGCTGATTGGTCATTGGTCAGGAAATTTGTCACGTGGACAAAAAGTGAGACACGTAAGATCTATCCTGCCGACAACTCGCTCCAATTTCTTTACTACACGGCTCGTTCAGGAAATAAATGAAATATGTAATTACCAATAAAAATCGAGTCTCCTATAAATACCCGCTCTTTCCTCTCTTTCTCTCTCTCTCTCCCTCTCCCTCTCTCTCTCTCTCCCCTGTAACTGGAAGCCATTTTCATTTTTTCATTCCAATTTCTCGTTTGGACTCTTTCTTTTCATCCTTTCTTGAGTTCTTGGTAAATTTTATTTGCATGAATTGGTTTTTAGGTCTGAGCTTGGATTCAGACGGAGAACTGGGTTTATGAGGATTTGGCAATATTGAACTGTTGTGATTCGTAGAAAGCGGAGACTCAAATACTTGGATCTGCAGGTGAGTTTTATTCTTCTCTGTACTATTTATTTGTTTGGTTATTATTCCATTTGTTGCTTCTGTGATCGATCGCTTGTTCTTTATGGGTTGTGTTCGATGAGCAAATTCAGTTGTGGAGTGAATGATTTGAATTATTTGGTCTTTGATTGGGAATTTGGCTTTCGGGAGAATAAGATTTTGGCATTTTCTGATGGTTGTGCTTGTAGGAGGGGCGGAGAACGGGTAATTGTTATTAAGTGTTATTGTTGGAAGCTGAGAAGAAATGCTTTTTGCAGTTCTTAGTATTTGGAGAGAATGTGGAAATGGAATTTGTGTGCGAGATTAATGGTTCATTGAAGTGGACTGTGGAGCGTATGGAGGCTTGTGATGAATCTTGTCGGTGTCAAGAAATCTAAGTTATCTGAAATAATATTTATTTGATTATTATTTTCCTTTTGTTTTGGGATTTTAAGAAATTTTGAAGGCTGGAAGCTATTAAATAGAGAGTTAAAAACCACGGCGTGAAGCAAAGAAAGTGGAGCAGTGGAATTCTCTATGTAAATTGCAAATGTAGGTACTGGAGAAGTTGTTTGATCATTATAGGAAGGTTCAGCAATTTCTATTTCTGTGGTGTATTTCTAGATAGCTTTTGCCGAGCTTTTATTTGGGCCCAGAGAACTTTTTGAGTTGGGATTCTAAGACTCTGGAGGTGCTTGTTTGATGCCAGACCACTCTAAAGGGGTTTATGATAATATGATAATACATTTTACATAAAAAAAGCCTGTTTCACAAACACTACAAAAGGGGGAGGACTAAGGGAAGGTGAGGAAGGAAAACTAGAGTATACCAAATCTATAAATGTAGTTGGGACTGACAGAGAGAGAAAGAGGCCTGAGAAGTAAAAGGTGTTTGAGGCTGGAGAAGATTCTCTTGGGAAACATAATTGCCTTTTAATGCTGCAATAATAAATTATTTTTAAATACAAAATGGGAAAAGAGAAGTTACTTTTGAACAACATATATTTTCCTTCTTCGTGCTTTTGTGTCTCTTTATCTCATGACTAGCTTCATCTAGGGGAGGTTTGTTCCCATCCAAAGTGGTGCTTTTGCTTCAAAAAGAGTAGTTTAGAATGCATATGAAGTGAACGATTATGTGAATTTCCTTATCTTTTGCATAGAGTTAGTGAGATCACCTCTCACCTTTTTATCCATTGTAAAACTTCTACGTCAATCTGGTACGACTTACTAAAGTATTTGGTGGCTCAGGCCTGGCATTTTAAGGTTAGGATTTGTCATATTGAATCCTTGGGGTCAAATTATTTGGACATGACCATTGAGGCGTTTGGAATAAGGTGGACAACCACTTTTGAGGAGACATTTGTCTAGGGTTGCTGATTGGCTACCCACTTTGAAGAATTTACACTGCATCAGGCCTAGTCTTTTTGGGATGGGTCCATTCAGATTTTAAAAAATTGTCAACCAATGTCCACCCAAATTGCACCTTTACATTTGTCCCTGATGTTTGGTTGAAGGCAGGAAGGAATGCCATTAATCTGTGCCTCTCCATATGAATAACTTCCATGTATTAATCCTGGCAGTCTATTATTGTTATTTCCCATTTCTTTGTACACTGTTTTTTATTTAATGAAAATTTCTTTTTTATTTGTCCTCCAAAAATTGTTATTTCCCATTCCTTTTGCTTATTGGATTTCCATACTTGATTGTTCATAAAGAAATTGTTCTTTTCTTGGTTTTATGCTGTTCCAGATTCAAGAAACCTTCTTCTTTCTCTCTTCTTATTTTGATCATATTTTCCTAATCTTAATTGGGAAGAAACCAAAGTTTTAAATTATAGCTTCTTGTTGAGAAGGCATAAGAGTATGGTTTGCGTGAGTAGTGTAGGTTACTTGTGCATTTTCATCTGCATTTCCCTGTCTGTCTATCTCTCCTTATCTTATTGATATGCTGGCATGGACGTGGATTCATGTACTAATACATGTAAAAATGATTGACTGTCCTGCAGTTTGCATGTGAAGCTGCATACTGTGTGATGATCTACAGTGGTAAGCTCAATAATGGGTTTTTTCCTCCTTTTTTAAACATGAATATGATTCTGGTCTCTCCCTCTCTCCCCCTCTCTTTCTTTCAAGGTCATCAGAATTTAAGTCACATGTTATTATTGTCCTCTTGGATTGGAAATCCATAATTTTAAGTGGCTCCTAGCTAACCTTTAAACTCTTCTAATAGACAGTAGAGTTATTGGAAAAGAAGTAAACTATACAAGAAAATGTAGTAATCAGCCCAACAAAAGGAAAAGGTAAAGATACAGAACAATGATAATGCCTATAAAACCTATAGATCAAAAACCAAACAAATGGGCAAAAGGACAACCACCTCCAGCAAATGACATTAGAGCCTACAAGATTTGACCACGAGAACATAAAAAGAGCAACATCCATCAGCAATCACCTGCAATGTTGCTACCATCTAATTCTGTTGAGACCCTCAGTTTATTTATTTTTTGGAGCTAGGATTAGTCTTGTAAGAGGAACAAAGCTGATAGAAGCAGAAATATGGCAACAATGATATAACTGAAAAAGCAATGGCAGATCTTAATATTCCAGAACTGAATCTAATAGATTAAAATAGGAACTCATTGGTAATAGCTGAGGCGTGGCCAGCACCTGTTGTCCTTAAAACTGATTTTGCTGTCTCTGGGAACTTATCTGGTGGTACAAAGGAATCCAATGATCAGCCTCTAGGGATACAACAGCTCTAAGCTCTAGTGATGCGTGCACTGACAACCCAAAGCGGCAAATCCAGTCTGATATGTATGCTCAATTTGAAGGAAAACATGAAAATAAGCAGAGGAAGGGTAGTTTATTTATTTTTGAGAAAGGTAAAGTATGAATGTATGTATTTAAATAAAAAGGAAAGCCCCTATACAACTAAAAGCTGTATATCAGGAATATACGATCTAATCACTTTACACTATGAAATCAAACCTTGACTAGTTACAAAAAGATTCTCAAAATAAAAAGAGAAAAAAAAAGTTGGTAGTTCTGCTTATAAGACACTTGTGACATGATGACCAAGAAATTATCCTGTCTATGATCCTATTAGCCATCAACTCATCAAGAAAGAGTGGTTGTTGATATCTGTGCCGTTCATTGGTGGGGTTGCAGTTGTCATGGTTTGCAATTTTGATATCAATAGACATTACGCCATGTAGAGATGGGGCAACTTCGGGGATATTTTGCTATCCTAACTGCCCTAAAAGGCAGCAGGCCAAAAGAGTACAGATAGTTTGAATGTATTAAACTTAACTCCTGGCCCTGGTATACCCCATTCCATATGATCCCTTACAGCTCCTGCTCTTGATAAGGAGTCAGCGGAAACATTTGCACTCCTAGGAATCCAGTTGAGCAATCTGTTCAAATTGTTACCCAGGCTTTGTGCCTTTCTAACCAAAAGTATGAATCTCTATGGGACCTTCCCTTGTTTCTTCATCCACAAAATTATGGTTTGACAATCACCTTGCACTTCAACAAACTTCATACCATTTCTGCTCATCAGATCTAGGCTTTAGTTTAGAGCCATTAATTCTGCCCTCACAGCATTACCTTGTCTAATTGGTCCAGAAAAGTTAGCACAGTGTTGCTGTTATGATCTCTTACTACAACCCCCACACCAGACTGTCCTGGATTACCAAGACTGTAGCCATTGAAATTGAGTTTTAATCTGCCTATAGCTGGATGATTCCCTAATTTCTGCCTTTGCTGATGCTTGTTTTGATGTTTGGCAATTATTGACCATCCTCTGAGAAGATCATTTATGTTGGCTCCTTGGAATTCCTCACTAACCAAGGCCCAATGAGCTATCTTTACCAGAATAAGGTCAATCAATCTCTCAGCCTCTTAAAAAATTCTTGTATTTTGTCATTCCACAAACCCCAAATCAGTGCTGCCCTTGTACCATGGCATAGAATCATTTGTCTTTGAGTGTTACAAGTCAAAATATTGGTATTAATCAATCCTATTTCCTCTGATGGAGCCACCAAGCTTTCTCCCACCAGAATGTCAAAATGGTTCTAAATCTTAGTAGCACAATGACAATGCCAAAGAAGATGTTTGTGTCTTCCCTGCTTCTCAAGCATAAAACATACACATGAGATGAGACACATCAGTTTGTCTGTTTCTTTTGAAGCCTTACATAACTGTTAATAGTTTGATTTGCAGCTTCCCAAATCCCAATAAAACACTTTTACCTTGGGAGGGATAGGACTGCCCCAAAAGGTTTCAACTGGAAAATGATTAGTGGTAGGGATTGGGTGAAATGTTTGAAAAATGAAACACAAGAGAAAATATCATTAGCATTAGGACTCAACATACTTTCATCATTCCCTGGTGGGATCAACTGAACCTTCTGAAGAGTTTCAAGCAAGGCAACTTCCTCACAGTTTTCTTGATAATTTCTCTAAGATATTTAGAAAATCTAATGGCATCAAGGAAAATTTCTATAAATATGGATTTATTAAAACATGGAATTGTTAGGAATAGTGTAATTGCATATTTAAGGCTCAAAGAACCATAGTAAACAATTGTTTATATCAATTATGAGAAGATTAAGATCCTTATTAGTATCACTCTTTGTCTCCCTCATAGTATTTTAGCCATCTTCTCTTCTTTATGTATGCTTATCACCTTTTATGTAATCTTTTTTATTTTTTATTTATCTTAAAAAAAATCTTGTCTCTTTTGTTACTATATATTTTGATCAGATTGAGAATCCTTTTTTGTAGTTGCTTGCCTTTTTTTTCTCATTTGTATTATAGTGATTTAGTTAGTGAATCATATCAGAATATGAATATCGAGTCAATAATCCAATCACTGAATCCCCATTTGATCTTTTAGGAAGAGATTTTCATAAAAAAATGTTGATTTTGATGAAATATTGGAAAGTTTCAATGATCCTATGAAATATTAAATCTTAAATGCATAGTTTATCAATGTAATTGGAAATATCATCAATATATGAGAGGTATTAGGAAAAAAATAGATTTTTAGAATATTTTGTGTTGTCCATAGAAAAATGGGGGGGGGGGATCTTGGAGATATTTCACCAAATATCACCAATATTGTGAACCATGGTAGTTTTTATAGCTGCTCTGTTGGAGAGTTGGATGAGTAGTCACTTTTGTAATGTCTCCCTTTTTGTCAGCCATTGCTACTTCTATAACATTGTAACACTAAAGAGAAGCAACAATCAAATTGAATTTGGTAAGTTGAGTTGGTTAGGAAAAGTGATCGAATATAACTCTTTCATGGAAAGCTTTTGTGAAAATTGGATCGAACAATTCATCATCATCATCATCATCGTCATCGTCGTCGTCGTTGTCGTCATCATTTAATCCTTGTTCCAACTATATGGGGTTAGCTACATGACTCTTACTTTTGCGATTCTGTTTAGTTTAGTGCCATTTCCATTGATAAATTATGAGCCCTTAAATCATTTCGTACCACCTTAAGCCTAGCTCTTCTAGTACCTACAACTTGTAATAGATCACTTCTTACGGGTACTGTAGATGGTCTTCTCTACATGCCACCCAACCATCTTAATCTACTTTCCCTCATTTCATCTACTGGAGCTTCTCCTAGGTTCCTTTGAAAGTTCGTTTCTGATCCTGTCCTTTGTAGTTTTTCCACTCTTCCATCTCATCATTTTCATTTCTGCCATAGCTATACTTGTTTTCTGGACATCTTGTTTCTTGACCGCCCAAGACTTTGCTCCGCACAACATTGCTGACATTAAAATTGTTTTATAAAATTTTCGTTTTAGCCACTAAAACGGGCTTAGAAGTTAAAACACCCAAGGAAACACAGGCATATGTGAGGATAGGGAAGGGGAAGGGGGGGGGAAGATGAATGAAGTGGAGAAGTTAATTAGTAATGTGGAAGGGGATAAGGAATTCAGTGCAAGGGGAGGTAGAAGGAAAGGGGTTTATAGGAAGAAAGGAGGATAGGGTAGTATTTTCAAATGCTGAAATGAAAATTATCAGTTGGAATGTAAGGGGGTTAGGGAATGCAACAAAGAGGAGAACAATTAAGGAACTTCTAAGAAAAGAAAAGCCAGATAATCTTCTAATCCAAGAGTCTAAAATCCTTGAGCTGGATAGGAGATGGGTTAGAGGCTTTTGGGGTGAAAGAGAATTAAGGTGGAGTTTCCTTCCTTCTTGGGGTGCTTCCGGGGGGTATAATAACTGTTTGGAAGGAGGAGGTAATTCAATGCTCAGAGGAACTAATAGGGAATTTCATTGTGTCGGTTAAACTGAAAATTGCCCAGGATGGGTTTGAATGGGTTTTAACAAATGTTTATGGTCCCAATTCTTATAGAGAAAGAAACCTGATGTGGGAAGAGTTGGTTGATATTGGGGGTTCATGGGAAGGGCCATGATTTGTTGGTGGAGATTTTAGTGGTAAGATATGCGGAAAAAATGAACAATACTAGGCAGAGGGTAATAATCTGCATGAGGAAATTCAATAATTTTATTGATACCTTTGACTTGAGAGACATACCACTGGGGCAATCTAGATTTACTTGTCCAATATTCAAGCTAATCCGATTTACTCTAAATTGTACAGATTTTAGTCTCAGTTGATTGGGAAGAACATTGGGGTGGTTTATTAGGGAAAACTTTGCTGAGAATTACTTTTGACCATTGGTCGATATGTGTTTTCAACGAGTGGTTGGTGCCTTACCTCTTTTAGGTTTAAGAACATGTGGTTTACACTTCTTGATTTCAAACAAAGAGTGGAGTGGTGGAGTGAACAACAACAGGGGATGCAATGGGAGGGGCAGAAATTTATGAAAAAGTTACAAAAGCTGATGGCAAAAATTAAAGAATGGAATAAGCTGGTTTTTGGTAGATTGGAGGAGAAGAAGGCCAATCTAATTTTGCAAATTGAGGACATAGATAGAAGGGAATCAAAAAGGTTATTGAGAGAGGAAGACAGAAGTTTAAGCCTAAAGTTGAAGAAGGAACTCCAAGAAACTCTGTTAAGGGAAGAAATAAGTTGAAAACAAAAATCGAGGGAGAAATGGATTAAGGAGGGAGATGGAAACACCAAGTATTTTCATGCAATTTCTAATGGTAGAAGAAGAAAAAATCTTATCTCTTGTTTAGAAATTGATGGCAGGGAAATTACAAGTCAAGTAGAGATAGCTAAGGCCTTTGCAGATCACTTTAAATCAATTTATTTAAGGCCTCTAAGTGAAAGATGGTCAGTTGAAGGGCTGAATTGGGAATATAGTGATGCCTCCCAAACCCAATTTTTAGAAAAGAGGTTTGGGGAAGATGAAATCAAGGAAGCAATTTTTACCCTGGATAGATCTAAGTCTCTGGGCTCTGATGGTTTTACAATGGCCTTTTATCAGGATTGTTGGGAGATCATTTAACCAGATATCCTTGGAGTGTTTAAAGAGTTCCATGGCAGTGATGGGTATAAGAGTGCGGTGGTGGGTATAAATGTTTTTGAAGAGGAGTTGGGCTCATTTGTGGAGATTCTAGGGTGTGAGAGAGGTGTGTAGCCTTTAAAATATTTAGGTTTACCTCTTGGTGGCAATCCGAGGTTTGTCAGCTTTTGGAACCTTGTGGTGGAGAAAATTGAGAAAAGGCTTGCTGGATGAAAGAGGAATTACATCTCTTTAGGGGGGAGAATTACATTGATCAAGTCCACCTTGGCTAACCTCCCTATCTATTTCATGTCTGTCTTTAAGATGCCTCAAGTAGTTGTGAGGAGAATAGAAAATTTGATGAGAGACTTCTTGTGGGAGCCAAGAGATGGAAGAAAAGATCATTTGATTAGGTGGGAGGTGGTAAAAAGGAAAGAAGTGGGTGGGTTGGGGTTAGGAAACGTAAGGAAGAAAAACCTTTGCTCTTTTAAGTAGGTGGTTGTGGTGCTTCCCCTTGTAGAATGATAGGTTGTGGCATAAAGTGGTTTCAAGTATTCATGGGCTTTCTAGGAATGGTTGGGATGCCGCTGTTCTGCAAAGAGCCAACCAAGCTACACTGTGGAAAGTAAGTAATTCATGGTATTCTTCCTCAATTCCTTGAGCACATCAGGTATGACTTGGATTCTGATAATAGGACCATATTCTAGGAAGATGTGTGGGCTAGGGATCTCCCTTTGAAAGTTGCGTTCCCTTCTTTGCACGCTCTATAAGCCTTAAAGAAAACCTTATGTCTGATTTCTCTGGGTCTTCTTCCTCTGGGGAGGGTTGGAACTTGGGGTTTGTAAGAAACCTGAGAGAGTTTGAAATCCCTTCAGTGTCTAGCCTTTTGAATATCTTGGATAACCTGGTTTTTTTATGAATTTGGGGAAGATAGATGGGTGTGGGATCTCAGTCCCTTTGGGTCGTTTACTTGTAAATCCTTTTTCTCTTCACTAGTGGTCTCTACCCCATCCCATTCCTTCACTGTAAAAGAAGTTTGGTGTGCCCCTATCCCCCCAAAAGTTGGTGCTTTCTGTTGGGAAGTTTACCATGAGAGCATCAACATGAGTGGTTTGTTGCAAAAGAAAAGACCAAATTGGTGCATTTTGTGTAAAGTTGAATGGTGACAGTGCTTTCCATCTCTTAATTTCCTGTCCTTTTGTTTGTTATATTTGGGAATGGTTCTTCTCTCTCTTTGGTTGTAGGTGGATCCCTCCTGTTAGTTTGGAAAGTCTCTTTAGCCCATTCTTTATAAGAAGTACAAAAAAAAGACACAGAATTTTGTGGAAGTGTGCTAGAGCAGCTATTGTGTGGACTGTTTGGGAGGAAAGGAACTTAAGAATCTTTGAGGATAAAGAGAGAAGCAAGTAAGTAATCTTGGAGACTGTTACAGTTAGAGTTGCTCATTGGGTGAAGACTTTGAAACTATTCTCTGATTTCTCAGTGGAAGACTTATTTCAAAACTGGGGGTTGATTTCCCTTTCTTCTTCTAGGAATCAAAAGGTCCTGGAGGTTTGGCTCCCCAAGTAAAGGTTGGATGAAACTTAACTTTGATGGAAGTAGTTTGGTAATCCGGGGCCCTTTGGAATTGGAGGAGTGATTAGGGATAGGAGTGGGAACATTTGTGACTTGTTTTTGGGGCCTATTGAGAAGGGTGGTTCAATGAAAGTTGAGTTCATGGCTGTTGTTGGGGTGCAAAAAGCTAAGGATATTATTAAAAATTTTCAATATTTCATTTAAATCATCATAATTTTTAAAAAATATTTTCCTAAAAGAACTAGTAGGGAATTGGTGATTGGATAATTGTCTTACTACTTTGATATGATTCGCTTACTAAGTCACTATAATTCAAAAGAAAAAAGAAAATTGCATATTATTACAAAAGATTATTCTCAAGAAGGAAAAAGATACAACAAGGCTCAGAGCAAAGGGAAGACCTAGGAACAACTCAAGTTACAGACTCCACAAAGACTGAGTTCTAAACAACTGAGGCAAGTTTTCAGGTGCTTGAAATCATGAGTAACAGGCCCAAGAAATCAGCTTGCCTACAGAACACTTCTGGACTTTTAACTCTCTTACAAAAAATTCTGTTATTTCATTCAGATCAAATGGACCACAAAAAAGCTTCTGGTATGGTTTTCCACACTAATTTTCCCTTCTTATTTAAGCCTTTGATTTTCCAACAACACAGCAGATCCTTGACAGACCTTGGCGTAACTCAAACTGATACTCAAAGCTTTCAGGAAATTCTCCCACACCAGGAGGAAATCGGACAGTGAATGCATAGGTGGTCTGTAGTTTCTGGGAGGATGCCACACAGACCACAAGAGGAGTCCAGAAGCTGGATGCCTCGTCTCTCCAAATTAGACCTAGACAGACATTTATCTAGAGCCATTGTCCATAGAAGAAAATTGGATTTAGAGGGACTTGATGGATTCCAAATCTGATTGGCAGGAAAAACCGTAGAACCTGAACTGCTCAGCTTGAAGGCTAAGGATTTAACAGAGAAGTAACCATCAGAATTCCATTTCCAACTCCATTCATCCTCCAAATTTATATCTATCCTCTGTTTCTGTAAAAGCTCCAGCAGCTCCACAATCTCTTCCAGCTCCCAGTCAAACAAGTTTCTCCTGAAGAGGGGGATCCAAGTAATAGTAGCTCCAGAAAAGTTATAAGTCTCAGCCATTGAAGAATCTTGGTTAGCAGCACACTGAAATAGGAGAGGAAAAGCTTCAGCCAGAGGACCCTCCAAGCACCAAGGGTCCTTCCAAAAGTTAATTCTATCCCCCTTTTTTTTTGATGAATAATAATAAATTTATTGATTCAGAAACAAATTTAGAGTAGGTTCATACATCATCCCAGCGAGAGGCGCGAGCTGCAGCCCCTCCTTGAAACTTACAAGTAAACTAGGAAAGAAAAACAAGAATCACAACTGAGCCCAAAATAATTCTTCCCTATTTATCCCTTGCTTAGCTAACATATCTGACAAAGTATTTGCTGATCTCCCCACCCACTGTACAGTGACCAACATATTCCTTTTC
>NW_010729207.1:1405799-1416550 GCF_000365185.1 Nelumbo nucifera
CTTTGAGCAACTAGTCAACTTCCCCCCAACCTTGGTTCTGTTTTCCTGCTGGTAGACACACCAGTTGCCTTCGTCCCTTACCAAAAAATTCAGCCAAAGCTATGAAGAAACCTTTTCTATTCCTCTTACATTCAACAACATATCTTCTCCCTTCTAATGTACTACAATCCTGCCAGTTTATCTGCTTACCTTTTGAACAGGCTTCAGCTATGAACTGTCTTAGCCACTCGATCACTTCTAATCCTTCCAGCAAAACTGTACCCTTTTTCGCTTCCCTTACCTTCTGGCTTGCCTTCCCCTTGATTCTCATCTCTTCGAACATGAGATTTTTTGCTTCTATCTTCAAGGATCTTCTCCACTGACCTGCCTGCACGAACTCCATTCGCAGCTCGCTCTGCTAGCCTCCCTTGAGGGTGTCTTCCTTTCTCTTGGACAGCCCTTTGCCAACCTTAAAACTGACGCCTTCCAAGAATGCAGGAAGATTTTTCATGATGCCTTTCCAAAGAGAGCTGCCCCAATTTGGAGGAGGATCCCTAGATCTCCAATTATGGCGAAATGTTCATCGATATCGAAATTACGAATCATAATCTGAATCACCTAAAATAATGATAAACCATAAAATATCAATGGGGCTTAGTAAACGCTCTGAAAAAAGTAAAAGAAAATCAAAGACCAACAAGCAAAGAAACATTCCACACCAAAACCACTAAAATGCCCTTCTACCAATTAGAAGGGATCCCTTTGCCCTATATGCTTTCCTATTGCTTTGTTTTGTTAACTTATTGTTCATTTGTAGATAATTTAGAAAACTTTTTCTTTTTGTTGCTAAAAATTTAAATATACTTTTTTTTGATCAGCAACTCTGAAATGATTTCATTCATTAGAAAAAAATAATGGATACAACAAAAAGTTGTGAAAGAAACCAGCTATAGTAAGCTGATCCAAAACAAAATTACAAATGATCCCAAAACATATGTCTTCTTCGAACCCCTTGCTTAGCTAAGCTATTTGCCAAATTGAAAGTTCTGCATATATGTATTGTCAAACTCTTTCTGGTAGTTGTTGGATAAATCTATTCCATGTTTCTTGGGATGGGGAAGCTTATGTATGAATTCATGTTGGTCGGTTCCTAATAATTTCATCTATTTTGTGTTTACAGTTTGGCATTATGTGTTTGGAACTGGCGTCTATTCCAGGGGAAAAATCCGACCAGTCTTTCAGGTGGGAATTTCTTCTAAATCTTACTGTGGCCTTAATGTTATTTTGTTGTCTTTCTTATAACTATGGATTAGTAATGTGCGTTGTTTAGAATCTAAAAGGTAGGCTAATTGGGTTTTTATCTGAAGCTCTACAAATTAGTTTCTTATTGAGAAGAAAAATATTTTCTAAGAATGGGTATTAAAGGTGCAAAGATTGGAAAGTTATGGCCTTAAAAAGTGGGAATGCACTCAGTTGTTCAATAAAAGAGAAAAAAGAGAAACTGATGGAATCAGTCCTTTCTAGATCAACTTTCTGATTCAGAAGCAACTTTTATTTTGTTGGACATTTTTCCCTGGGCCAATAGTGTATTTCTCGAGCCACTAGAATTTGTTCTTTAATCTTTTCCTTTTTCTTTTTGAAATAGTTGTGTTATTAGATCCTAATCCTAGCCACTATAGAAATGTGTTATGAAATTTTACCAAATAAAATTTGTACCCAGATGTTTCATAAATATCTGAGCAGCCTTTAACTTGCAGGTCATATGACCTAAAGGTCAAGGAAGTCATAGTTCAAGGAGTTTGCTATCTTCTTTTCTGTCATTCAAGAATTTTTTGTAGACTTAAAATGCCCTTAATTGGGTGAGAAGTGGGACGAGATGGTTTTAGATTGCAAGTCTTCAAGGAGATGGAGGAGACACGAGAGGATGCAGGGCTGTCAGAATCTGAGACTTCTAATGCTACTGGTTGGCCCTCAGATTTTATGGAAAAACTACAATCACTTTCTCTGGCCTCTCAAGAAGAGAACCTAAATACAAGAGGATCAAATAGCAACCATGAGGAAGATGAGTTGTCACATCAGACAGCTTCGCAGATTCTCTGGACTACTGGAGTGCTTTCTGGAAAAATTCCTAATGGGTTCTACTCTGTCATTCCAGTGAGTGCTAGCTATTGATGCATATTAGAAGTTTGCATTTATAACTAAACATCAAATTGTTGGTTTTTCTTTCTTCTGCAGCCATTTTGTTGGAGTTTGTTTTTTCTAAAGTGATGCAATTGCATTTTTCTGGCTTTGGTTTTACAGGAGTTAGATGTATTCTTTTGTAGTGATATGAAGTTTCTATTCATTTAAGATGTGTATGAAGTTTTTAGTCTTTTTGGACATCTGGATTGTATGCTTAAGCTTGATGAATGTGGCTCTTTATTGGTATGTTAATCATTTTGTTGTTGGCCTTTATATGATATCTTTATATTGTTGCTGTTTGTCAAACTTGACACTTGCTCTCTCAGACTCCCTTTCAAATCAATCAACCAATCAATTTAATACATACTTGATTTGTATTAAATTGAGTTTAAAAATGGACTAGTGGTTGGAAAAAGCTTTGGCATATGTGCAAACTATAACTTGAGTTTAACCATATTTGGATTAGTCTGATGGATTTCTAGTTATTAAATCATTAAAAAACCTATTAAAACATGAAATAGAAACACAATTTAAAATAGAAAAATTTCAAGTCACGGATTGGTAATGGTAAATTAGCATAAATAAAAAATAATCCAAGAATACTAGTCATTAGAGCCTTTAAAGTAAGTAGGAGCTTTTGATATCTGTAGAAAAGAAGGGAAGTTTTCTGTTTAGTTATATGCTTTTATCTTTTATTTGTTATTAGTTATGGGCCTTAGTCAGTTTTAGTTTATTCATGTACTTAGGTGTAGGGGTATTTTAGACTTTTTACCTTTTGTTATGCTCACCCTATTTAAATAAGATTGTGTGGGTGCTCCATACTGATATTTGACTCTCAAAACCTTTCTTTTCTTCTTTTTCTTTCTTGGATGATTATGTTGGACTTGCTGCCTAACTCAAGTACCACTTCAAGGACGGTACTGCCTCCTAGAAGAAGAAAGAGAGAATAATGGGAGAAGGTCAAAGTTCAACTGTTCCATTGAGTGTGTGAACTGCCACTTACATAGATGGTCTTACATTAGGTAACTGAATAGAATCCATTCGGTTTGGATCTACTGACTTCTAACAATTTGAGATTCCTTTTGATAGGACTGTTAGGTTGTTTCCATCTGAATGTTGGGGTTGGACCTTGGTAGATCACCCAAGACTGGCTTGGTCCTGCCTCCCTCTTCTTGGACTTTAATGGGCCCAACTAGATTCCTAACATCTCCCCCCTCTTAGGATTATCTTCGTCCTCAAGGATTAATTGGAGAAATTTCTAGTGGAGGGTGGAACAAGAATCCCATGTGTTACCTTCATTTGGAAGGCCTATCCACATCACTAGAGCTTCTTTAAAGGTTTTCTTTCCACTTTTTACCCATTGATAGTCAATTGTTTTGTTTGGTTGTTGCCTGAGCTCCCCTTCATTAAATTCTGGAACCCCTAGACATAGGGTTGTGTTAGGACCTAGGGACCCCTTGAGAAGCTACACATGAATCTTGAGTGGATCATCAAGTTCTTTGGTAAGTCAAGGCGGTAAACTATAGCCCCTATTTTTCGAGGATGGTAAATGGCCCATATAACTTGGGGGGTGAGAGCTTTTTACCAAGCTCCTTTGGCCACTGTGGTCTGCCTTTAAGGGTGGAACTTGAGAAAACCAATTTTCCAACTTGGTATTCAATGGGTCGATGTCTGCAGTCATATTAAGCTTTCATTTGCTATTGTGTCTTTAGGAAGTTGGCTTTTGAGGGCCCGTATGATTCTATCCCTACTCCCTAGTAGTCAAGTAGTCATTGACGGCAGTACTTGCTGAGGATTCCTCATATGGTAGGATTAGAGGTGGATCTCTGTCATATAAGGCCTTAAATGGAGTCATCTTGGCTGAGGCATGAGATGTGTTGCACTAAAGTTCAGCCCAGGAGACTCACTATTGGTCATCTCTTGGGCCAAAAACATCATATCAGTACCTTGGAAACTCAAATTTATCTTCAGGGAAATTGACACACTTGCAAGGAAGTTCAACTCTCAATTTGGTTGGGTCAAATGGGATGCAAATGGGATGGCGGATACCCTAGCAAAACAAGGGGCAAATAGATCATTGCACTGGGCAGAATTGTAACTAATTACTGGAGATTGCAGTCTGTCCCCTCTGCAATCTTTATCTATTGTAACTTAATTTCTCTGTTATTAATGAAAGTTTTTTGCTGATAAAAAAAAGAAAAGAAATTCAGCCCAGGGCAACCATTGCACCCGTTGCCTTGTGTGCCACTCTCCTGCATGGCACCTTAAGTAAATTTTGAGGTACTTGTTGACCACCTCAGTTTGGCCATCTTGTTGAGGGTGATATCTGGTAGAATAGTCGTGCTTAATCCCCAAGAGCTTTAAGTATTCTCTCTAGAAATTGCTAAGGAATGTTGGGTCCCTATTAGAGACGATGGCCTTGGGGGTTCCATGTAGTTTGGTGACCTCTCAAACAAATGCTTTTAAGGGTGTGGCAAGAGTATGAAGTGACCATACTTTGAGAGTTGGTCCGCAACAACTAGAATAACAGATTTACCTTTTGATGTTGACAATTTTGATATGAAGTCCATGAAGACTTCATCCCATATCAAATCTGGAATTTTAAGAGGCTGCAGCAGCCCTACCGAGGCTTGGGCCTTGTACTTATTCTGCTAACAGATAGGATAGGTAGCTATCAACTCCTTGGTGGCCTTCTTCTTCTGTGGCCATAAATAGTAGGCGATCATTTGCTGGTAGGTTCTAAGAATACCTGAGTGTCCACCTTCAAGAGAGCAATGAAATAGCTGGAGTATCTCTTTGATATGGGATAACTCAGGCTCAGGGGAGATTACCAGTTGACCTTTTAGAAAATAGTAGAATCGGTAACTGTAAAGCTCGGTGTTGATAATGGATCTTGGGAGCCCATTTAGAGCGGATTTGTTCCAGTTTTGGGTCTCTCTAAGCCTTGCCTAAGAAGATCAAGTAGAGGGTAGATGGGCATGGAGATGATTAGTATTTTTTTTTGATAGGTCATGGAGATGGTTAGTTGGGCTAACTTAGTTACTTGGGAGGGTGCATTAGCCACTTTATTGGCTGAGTGGACTTATGTTTCGATAGTATAATCATAGACCATGAAATTATAGGCCTACCTTTGGTGCTCTTTAGTTGTGGATTTTCTGTTCTGACAAATTCTTCAGGCTTTTTTGGTTAGTCCAAATGACAAATCTTTGGTCCAATAAGTAATCCTGCCACTTTTGAACCACTAACACAACTACCATCAATTCTTTCTTATATGTGGACTTGGACTGGGCCTGGCTTGATGGGGGCCTTATTGAAATATGAAATGAGGAAATAGGGTGTCTTAGCCCTTCTGGTTGGCCCACCCTCTTCTATTTATACTTAGGGAATTTACAACTTTGTCCCTCTTTAGTAGAAAGACAACAGTTCATCTCTATATATTTCTAAGTTCCCCCTCAAGTGGAGCATAGATATCTATCATGCTCAACTTGCTCAACATCCAAGTCCAATTCTTCTTTTTTATTCCCTTAGTGAGAAAATTTGCTAGTTGATCTTTAGTCTTGACATAAGGCAAACATCTTCTCCCCTAAGTGTATCATGTTCATATGTTTGGTGTGGTCGCACTGAACTGGATTGTGGGCAAGGTTCATAGCAGCATTATTGTCAGAATGCAATCTCATAGGTTCTTGGGAACATGGTTTAAAATGTTGCAAAATGTCAGAAATGTCACCTGACATATGCTGGTGTTGAGACCTAGCTGTAAAAAGCTATGGGATTGAAGCTCAACATCTCGATTCAGGTAAGGGCTAACCCTGTCTTTGTCTCCGTACCATGAATCAGTCAACGGAAATGGAAAAAAAAAATGAAAAAGAAATAAGAGGAGAAGAAGCTAGTTTCAAAGGCTAAGGAGTGGATGATCTGTAAAAAGCTTTGATTTGGAGCTCTTAGGTCTTCAGCAGTTGAGCTAGCTTCAATCCTTTGACTCTTGGTTGCCGTTCTTTCGTAGCTCGTAAGATTTGTGAACAGTAAAACAATTTATAACTTAAGTTATAAGTTATAAGAGCCATGATATTATATGTGAAAGTCTATGAAGGGTCCATAGGCTCTCATGATAAAACATTATCAAATGGAATCTTGGTTTAACACTAAACCAAGATTCTCTACCATACATGCAACTCTATAGAACAACTCCATGGACAGAAGGGAAACATGCTCTAGGTACAACTGGAATCTTGGTTTAGCACTAAACCAAGATTCTCTACTATACATGCAGCTCTATAGAACAACTCGATGGGCAGAAGGGAAACAAGCTCTAGGTACAGCAGTGTTCCCTAGAATTTGCAGTCCAAACACCAGAGAAATAGAGTCTCGACCTGCTCTGGTACCATGTTAGAGTCAGATTGAACAAGAGAAATATTTGCATGGGTATGTTCATATGAGAATCACACCCGGAAATTTAATGAATTTCCAATGAAACTTCTAAGCCCAATCAATCTATCACCACTAGTATGAGGAGATTTAATGAATTCATAGACTTGTGTGAATTGAAGGAGATCTCCCTGTTGCAATCCAATTTCACTTGGTCCAATTTTCAGGAAAACCCACTATGCTCAAAACTGGATAGATTTCTGTTCAATAGAGGATGGGAAAGTCATTGGGAAGGTTTGATTTCCAGGGCGTTGCTTAGAGTCACTTCAGATCACCACCCCATTAGATTAGGAACATAAATCTTCTTACATGGCCCTGCTCCTTTCAAATTTGAAAACATGTGGTTGACGCATCCAGATTTTATTTGGAAAGTGGAGGATTGGTGGAAGGAGGAACTAAGAGGAATAAGGTGGGAAGGAATCAAATTCCATAAGAAATTGCAAAGATTAAGATCTAAAATAAATGAGTGGAATAGGGATCACTTTGGAAGGTTAGAAGAAAGGAGCTGACCCTAATTTCCTAGATTGAAGAGTTGGACAATGTGGAAATTGAGAGAAATCTCCGTGCGGAAGAGAGGGATTTAAGATGGAAATCAAAAAAAGAATTGGAAGAAGTCCTTAAGAGAGAGGAAATATCTTGGAGACAAAAGTCAAGACAAAAATGGACAAAGGAAGGGGATGGGAATACACAATTCTTTCATGCGATCGCAAATGGAAGAAGGCGCAAAAACTTTGTGGCTAGGCTGGAAATCAATGGAGAACTAATATCAAATCAAGATGAAATTGCCAGAATCTTTGTGGACCACTTTAAATCCCTTTACAGGAGACCTCTGGAGGATAGATTAAGCTTAGAAGGTTTGGAGTGGCCTTTACTAGACGAGGAGGCAGCGAATTGGTTGGAAAGAGATTTTGAGGAAGAAGAAATAAGAAAGGCAGTGTTCTCCATGAATAGGTCTAAAGCACCGGGCCCAGGTGGATTCACAATGGCTTTCTATCAGGATTGTTAGGAAGTGCTGAAAGATGATTTAATGAAAGTCTTTAAGGAATTCTCAAATACACATATTGTTAGCCCTGGAGTTAATGCAACTTTCTTGGCCTTGATTCCAAATAAAGGTGATGCTAGCCATCCAAAGGATTTCCGACCCATTAGTCTAGTGACTAGTGTTTACAAGATAATTGCTAAAGTCCTATCATTGAGGATCAAAGTAATTCTCCCCTCCCTCATCAGTTAGTATCAAGGAGCTTTTGTTCAAGGGAGACAAATAGTTGATCAAATTCTAATAGCCAATGAATGTGTAGAGGAGATGAAGAGATCTAGGAATGAAAGTTTTGTGTGCAAATTGGACTTAGAAAAGGCCTATGATATGGTTGATTGGGGTTTTTTGAAAGAAGTTTTGCATCAACGGGGGTTTGGGGAGAGATGGTGCAATTGGATGCTTGGGTGTGTACAATCTTGTCATTTTTCTATCCTTGTTAATGGAGTGGTAAAAGACTTCTTCCCAGCTTGCAGAGGGTTAAGGCAAGGTGATCCCTTATCACCCTTCCTTTTTACTTTAGTGGCAGATGTCTTCAGTAGACTTCTCTCTAATGCAGATAGAGAAGATGATTTTAGGGGTTGGAGAGTGGGTAGAGACAATGTCCCACTTACTCATCTCCAATTTGCAGATGATATCATTATTTTTTGTGAAGGAGGAGACATTAGGAATGTTGGGAGATTGAAAAATCTAATCAAGAAGTTTGAAAAAGTGTCAAACATGAAATCAATTTGGACAAGAGTTGCATAGTAGGGATTAATTTGGAGGGGATGGTCCTACACAAGATAGTAGATTGCTTAGAATGTTATATTACCCCGTGGCCTCTGACCTACCTAGGGCTTCCCCTAGGTGCAAACCCGAAGGAAAGTAGGTTTTGGAACCCAGTTATAGAAAGATGTAAATAGAGATTGGCTGCTTGGAAGAGAAGTTACATCTCTTTGGGAGGTAGGATCACGCTGATAAAATCAACTCTGGCTAACCTACCCATCTACTTTCTCTCTGTCTTTAGGATTCCACCAAGAGAAGAAAAGAAATTAGAAAAAATTATGAGGGATTTCCTTTGGGAGTCAGGAGAGACTAGAAAGGACCACTTAATAAAATGGGAGGTTGTGTGTAAAAGAAAGGAAGGTGGTTTAGGTCTAGGGAGTGTAAGGAAGAAGAATACAACTCTGTTAGGAAAATGGTTATGGAGATGACCTCTTGAGAGAGAAAATTGTGGGTTGAAGTAGTGGCAAGTATACATGGTAGATTGGAGAATGGTTGGGATGCTGGTGTATCGCGTAGGGCTACCTTGGCAGCACCTTGGAAAGCAATTCATAGCCTCCTTCAGTTTCTCAAGTACATCAGGTATGATGTTGGCTCATGGAATTTAAATCTTTTCTAGGAAGACACTTGGTTTGGTGACTGGCCTTTAAAGGAGTTTTTTCCTTCTTTGTATTCTATTTCGTTGTATAAAAATAAGGTCATTTCAATTTTTTTGGTTCTTCCTTCTTTGCCTTTGAGTCTTAATTGGGATCTCGGATTTAGTAGGGGTTTGAGGGATGAGGAAGCAACTTGTCTGTCAAAGCTTCTCCTTCTCCTTGATAGTGTTTTCTTAGAGCTTTCTTGTCCAAATAGAAGAATTTGGTTCCCAAGATCTAAAGGTTCCTTTTCTTGTTCCTTCTTTTTTAAAGCTCTTTGTTGGTCCTCTTCCTCTCTGTCCTTTCCTTGGAAAGAAGTGTGGTTTACGGTGATTCCCCCTAAAATTCAGTCCTTCTGGTGGGAAGTGGCTCTTGGGAAAATTAACACTCTGGATTATTTGCAAAAGAAGAGGCCTTTTCTGTGTATTTCCCTGATCTGGTGGCACTCTATGCAAATCTGATGGTGAATCTTGTTACCATTTACTAATTTCCTATTCTTTTGCTACAAATATATGGGATTGGTTTTTCTCTTTGTTTGGGTCCAGGAGGAATATGCCAACGGAGATAAAAATGCTGTTTGACCCATCTACCTTTGTGTTACCGAAGAAGAGGGGAAGAGTAATGTGGAGGTACACTAGAGCAACAGTGGTGTGGACCTTGTGGGAAGAGAGAAATGACATAATCTTCCAAGAGAAAGAAAGGAGCAAACAAAAAATTGTGGAGTGTGTAATGACTAGGGTTATACACTGGCTACAAACGGTGGAACTATTCAAAAATTTCACATTTGATGATATTTGGAGGAATTGGTCTTTAGTGGCTTCTAGCTCAATGCAAAAGGTTATGGCAAGGTTGGCTTGGGCTCTGTTGAAATAATTTAGTTATTTGTGTTAGGGTCTGTTTGGCTATTTAAAGCCTTTTTTTTATTTTCTGTTATTGTACTCACTTACAGCAGGGGCACAAGAGTCTTTTCCCTTCTTATTTCTGCCGCCCTATATAATATAATAGAAGCTGGYRYCRCCAGWAYTGYTCCATTGCTCCAAACCTTTTCTTCTTCCTTTCTTTCTTCTTCTCTTCTCTCTTCTTCCCTTCTCTTCTCTACTTCCTCATATTTCAATCGGATTTATTGCCAAGATGGTATCAGAGCAAGGCTGTTGAATCTAGGCAACCAAGTTTTCTCTTCAAGTTGCTGAATCTGGGTGGAACAGAGGATTGAATATGGGCTGATCAAATCAGATCTGCAACTGGTACAACCCTAAAGTTTTCTTTCTTCTTTTATTTCTTTCCTTGGTCGTGTACCAAGTGGAGAACAAATGAATCCAAACCACTGAATGTCGGCARACTTTTGTGAGKGTTATACCTCTTTTATTTGTTGGATCGTGTGATCCTGTACCTGTGAAAAGGTGATTGTAGGTCACAGATGACTTGTTTTCTCTGCTCGTTAGTCTGATTTCATGTGTGKTAGGATCTCTCTTATTGATTAATGTTGTGGTGAAACTTACTGCAAAACCAGTAGGCTGGGACTGTCCTTCTTGCAGATCTGAAAATCAGTCTCGTCATAGTTTTTCTTTGGAAATTGGTGCTGTTTTTTGTGCTCAGATTAAGTCTAGAACTGAATTGTTGTGTGTGGAGCTTTTGTCGATATAAGGAGGGATCCTAAGTTGAAAGTTTAGATCGAAAAACCTTGTGTTTACCATGTCGTCTGAGAATTCTGCTACTTCAGAGATTTCAGGGAG